>OZ020626.1:0-142786 GCA_963971575.1 Liopterus haemorrhoidalis
GTGGGTTCAAGGGGGAAGGGTCATTATGGATCTATTGGTCCGAGCTTAGAAAACTGTATCCAGGGTATAAAGTTAAGCTTGTAGTCCTGATAGTTGGTGTTTTGGGTGGTATGAAAGCTTCATATGGAAAGTAAATCGATTCCATTACCGCCTGCAGATCTTCTGACATCTCTTTGATCTGCAGGATGCAGAAAGCAGTGCTGCTCGGGTCACTCCGCATTGTGCGGACACTGGATCTGGCGTGATTTCCACGTCTACACATCGCTAGTGTTTGGGAAGTAGCCGTGTGTATTTAGCTCCACTAGTCTCTAGTATGACGCGGCTCAAAAGTTTGATGAAGTTTGCGATTAGTGGACGCTTGTCAAGACCTGACAAACTCCAAATAATAATAATATTTCTCGTATTTGTCATAATCTAGAATTTACTTTATAGACTTCATCCACCTATGAATCAATCTACGAACCAATCAACCCAAGGCCGCCGAGTCAAATGTCATCTCGTTCAAATTATTCACTATATGCTCCATATGTATCCGGCCATCAAACTTCTCATCGTGGTACTAAGGAAGAAGAAGTTGATGTTTTAACTGATCTACTTGTCCAAGGAATGGATAGTGCAGAAGAAGATGTATATGGAATTTGTGTTAAATGTGGAGAAAAAGTTATTGGAGAAAACAATGGATGTACTGCGATGGAACAAGTTTATCATATAACATGTTTTACATGTCATCAATGTGCTGTTAATTTACAAGGGAAACCATTTTATTCCCTGGATGGTAAACCGTACTGTGAGGAAGACTATTTGGTAAGTTAAACAAGTCTAATTATTATATCCTAGGATGATAAAGTAATGGTTGAGTTATTCGTATATAAAGTCTATTCCAAACGATTAGGCGGAACTAGATTTTTAAATCTAGTAATTATTACAGATTGATTGAAGCTTTTGATCATTTTGTTCAGGAAAAGCCAACTTTAATATATAAAAAAATAGCTCATGACAACTTACAAAAATGAAAATTCCAGTTAGTTCTGGTCTGTAAGTGCTGCAGAGCTGCAGAACTGCCAATAAATATAGTAAAAATATATTTTTACCGACCGCCAACATATATAAGGGAGGTATTGTGATCATACCGATTTTGACATTTCGAGATTTCGATGGATCTCCACGAATTGAGCTCCCTACATAACTTTTTGACTATTTTTGGCATGATGTCTGTCGGTCTGTCTGTCCGTCCGTCTGTCTGTCTGTCTGTCTGTCCGTCCGTCCGTCCGTCTGTCTGTGTACACGTGCAGAGCAAATTCGGCTGAAAGGATTTTTATGAAACTTCATATTTAAGCTTCTGCCATCAATGACACGAGTTGATCAACTTTTGGTAAAAATCGGTGGACTAAAAATGGGAGTTTACTCGTGTCGATTTTAAGATTTTTGTGAATATTTCACAACACAAAAATATTTCGAAAAAATTTATTGAACAAAAGTTGCTATAAAAGCAATAACTAATAACTTTTATTTGAGAAGTTTTTTGATAAAACGAAAAATTTAGAATAATATTTGTAAAATTTTTCGATATATTTTTTAAGTCTCAATTTTTTCATATTTATATGTAACGTTTCCATGGTCATGATAAATAATATCTCTGTTAGAAAATATTAGGCCAAGGGCCAAGTTATTTCTATTCTGCTCCTAGAATGTAATTTATATAAGTACTTTATGATGGCGGTCGGTCCTGTGATGGCCACAGCTGATTTTTTAAATTATTATTTATATTGCATAATATTTGAAAGATTTTTGGATTTATATGTGTATCGACTAGTTGTATTCCGGAAAACTAATTGTATCTGTAGCCCAACGAAAGACAGCACGTAGCTTTACAGTGGGTTAGATAATTATTGTACCTTCGATTCTCTCCGTTTCTCTTTAATAATTTGCTGACGAACTACGCAGTTCTGTGCTCAGAAATATCCTCTTTCGTTATTATTCGGCTGTGGATCGGGTCCGTAAATCTTCCGAACGAAAGTTCCAATGAATGTCTTTGGAGCTGCAAGGTCATGCAGATCAAATGGTCACGTGTCGTCAATAGTAGAATATTTATTGTGCTCAGCGCTGATATTTCTTATATTTTCATGATTATTTTAGTGAATAAGTTTAATGTGTAAAAATTTAATGTTTAGTAGATAAAAATGTTGGTAGAAAAAAATTATTAGAAAAAAACGTTGTCTGGTATCGTTACGTTATCCATTCCTGACTAAAATAAATTAAATTTTACAGAATACATTAGAGAAATGTTGTGTCTGCATGAAACCAATCCTGGATCGGATTTTGAGAGCCACTGGAAAACCTTATCATCCGAAATGTTTTTGCTGTGTCATATGCGGCAAAAGTCTAGATGGTATACCATTTACAGTCGATGCTACAAATCAAATCCATTGTATCGAAGATTTCCATAAGAAATTTGCTCCGAGATGCTGTGTCTGTAAGCAGCCTATAATGCCAGAACCCGGACAAGATGAAACTGTACGGGTTGTGGCATTGGATCGGAGTTTTCATATCAATTGCTATAAATGCGAGGTAAGTTTTTAGGGTTTTGTAGGTATGACCACCAAAAAACCCAGGTATTGGGGTGCTTGAGCTTGCGAAAATTTAGCAGACCGTGTTGAAAATTCCCTGAAAATTTATTGTTATGAGTATTCAAAATAATTTAATTTTAGTTTGCATAATAAAAAATCAATCAAAAAACTTGAAATATCTATTTTGTTATACGTTGTTGACTTTAAAAACTCAAGCAAAAAAATCAAAGTATAATATATATAGTGTTTTACTTTATTTTGTGTTCGTAGGACTGTGGGCTTGTTCTCTCATCCGAAGCAGAAGGCCGAGGCTGTTATCCATTAGACGATCATGTCTTGTGCAAAAGTTGCAATGCTAAACGAGTCCAATCGTTAACAAGTCATATGACTACGGAACTATAAATTGTTTAAATTTATTCACATCGAAAGAAAAACTGCCAAAATTAACGCACATTTCGATTTATAGGAACTAATTAAACTTATTAGAGATTTTTAGGAACTTTTATGACTTAGGTGTTAATTAAACACCCCAAAAGAATATATGAAGTTTTTATGGATAATTGTTATTATTTTTGTTTTATCATATCTCAAAAAAGGTAAGAAATAGAGACCTGTGGAATTTTTGACATTTTGGGTTTCTAACAGCTTAGCTAACTATAAACAAATGGTTAGAATATGGTGTAGTATGATTACTTATTGGATTGTTATATTGTACCCGAGTTTAACCTAAAGATTAAACTCAGCTAAGCTTTCAGAAACCGGCCCTTTATGTCAAAAAGTTTTGGAATCATTTTTGCAAAATTTGGCCGTAAAAAATATTTTTTGGGGCTTCTCTGTATGGTCACCCATCCAAATGACGTACCGGACCAACGATGCTTACCTTCAAGTTGAAACTTTTACAAAAATCTCATTATTGAATTGATCTTGTAAAATTTGGGATTATAATTTTTGTTTTTTTTTTTTTATTTGATAAATAGTCACTCATCCAACTTATGTACTGAAGCAGCAATGCTTAACTTTGAGATGAAACCTTTAAAAAATCTTGTTTTTGAATTAATTCTACAAAATTTGGACCTAAAAGTTTATTTTTTATTGTTATTAAGAACTGAAATTTCCTTAAAAATGACCTATTTAAATTAATTTTGCAAAATTTAGGTCTAAAAAAATGTTTTTGGGAATTCTTCGTATGGTCACCCATCGAAATGATGTACTGAACCAACAATGCTTAACTTCAGGTTGAAACCTTTACAAAAATTTCGTTTTTGAATTGGTTTTGCAAAATTTGGGAGAAGAATTTTTGTGTTCTTTTAAAATTTGGTAAATGGTCACTCATCCAACTTATGTACTGAAGAAACAATGCTTAACTTTGAGATGAAACCTTAAAATAATCGTGTTTTTGAATTAATTCTACAAAATTTGGGTCTAGAAGTTCATATTTTATTATTATTAAGAACTTAAATTTCGTTAAAAACGACTTATTTGATTTTATTTTAAAAATTTTATTTTAGAAAATCTATTGTTTTGTTTTTTAGTTTTAATGTGAGAGTTCTAGAGAAATTTTAGAACAAGGTTCTAGTATTTAGACCTCTATTTAGACTTGTAATATACATTCCATTTTATGTAGTATATACGTATATTCTGGTCTTATTAAACTGAAATTGTGATTTCAGTTTAGACCAGGGCATAACTGCTTTAGGTGGTCGTCGTTTTTGAACATTTTTAAAGATTTAAAGTCTATCATGTACCAGAAAAGGTGTCACATAAGCTCTTAGGTTATTGCATACCTTTTGTCGTATTTTTTGGAAAAAAAAAAATTTATATATAGCCTATTTTTTTGGTTTAAGCGGAACAAGATTTTCAATTCAAGTTACTTTTGCCGATTAAGTTAGTCTTTTTATCATTTTGATTAACAAAAACCCTAGTTTTTGTGCCAGCGCACCAAATGCGACAAAATTATGCAACAACATAACATATTATGTTCGTAATTAAATATAACGTTACTGAAATGATTTTGTGAGAATCCCGGTCGACCCCCTTATGGATAAGTGCTGTATTGAATCTGGCTAGTCTTTAAACTATATTTGCCATGTAATTTTTATGTTATATAAATGTTTATCGTCAAAAAAACTTATTTACCTAATCCAATAATACCTAAAACAAAACCTGAGTCCTAACATTTAATAGATTCAAAAGAAGACCAAATTCAAATGGAAGGATAACGTTGAATCTGGTATACAGGGTGTTTGTTTGAAACGGGGCACCCCGAAAATCTCCTTTATTTGTAAAGATACAAAAAAATCTTCAGTACAAAAGTTAAACTAGACAAAAAGGCCCATCTAAAGGTTACTATAAGAATTCTGATGCACTTCCGGTTTCACCGGAAATGATGTCAACTTTTGATCTAGCATAGGGAATCGATAATTTTATATTTTTTTCCTAAAAGTACATTAAATTAGCTTTACAATGACATCAAAAAGTCATTTTTATGTTAACCATTTCAAAATGGCGGCCATTTATTTACAAAATAATAATCAACATAAGTTTTACAAAGTTGAACGTAGCAAGCTTTGAAAACAATAAAAAAAGAAACAAAATATCTCTAAAATAAACTATTTGACTATTTAAAAAAAAAAAAACTATTACTTTTTACAATTATTTTACAAAAAAAAAAAAAAAATTACAAATGTTCGATCAAACCACCATTATTGTCCACACATTTTCTCATTCGTAATAAAAACTTTACAGAGATATTTTGTTTCTTTTTTTATTGTTTTCAAAGCTTGCTACGTTCAACTTTGTAAAACTTATGTTGATTATTATTTTGTAAATAAATGGCCGCCATTTTGAAATGGTTAACATAAAAATATGACTTTTTGATGTCATTGTAAAGCTAATTTAATGTACTTTTAGGAAAAAAATATAAAATTATCGATTCCCTATGCTAGATCAAAAGTTGACATCATTTCCGGTGAAACCGGAAGTGCCTCAGAATTCTTATAGCAACCTTTAGATGGGCCTTTTTGTCTAGTTTAACTTTTGTTCTGAAGATTTTTTGTATCTTTACAAATAAAGGAGATTTTCGGGGTACCCCGTTTCAAACAAACACCTGTATAACCTAAAGAAATTTTCCTATGAAAGCAAGAGAAGAGTGGACTTTTGTTAACTATGCAGTTCAGGTAAATAATTTGAATTAATATTTATTATAATTAAGATTATAATTCGCGAAGGACAGAAGAGATTGATGAAGAAGAGAGACAAGGCGTGTTTTTATTCCGCAGATATATTTATTCTTTATATAAATTTATTTGACGTTGATGAAATTGGATATAATTGACCGAATTTGCTTAGTGTTATAGCAGCAATTAATGCGCACTTTCAAATAAATTTTTTTCAACAAAGCCGGACTTTTGAACGAAACACGTATATCCGGTTCCAAATTCTAGTTAATGTATTTTTATTTTTAATGCACAGTACTTTTGCCTTGCATTAAAGTACTGCAGAGTGTATTTATTTTAGATGTAGAGACTTCTGATTTGCAGAGATAGTGTAAGTACAAAAGTTTTACAAACCCAGCTAATGTATATCAGCAGTTGCAGGTTATTAGATTTCGTTCAACATAAGAAAAACACAGTGTATCATAAATTATGTCATCAATTCTGCGCGAAAAAACAGCTGATCACATTGACGTACATAAGGGTTTTAAATAATTGTTGTGGAAACCAAACAAACAAAATCATGTACAGTCTGTTCCAAACGGTTAAGCGGAACTAGATTTTGCAATCTAGTTACTTTCATCGTTTAAATCGTGCCTTTCGGCCGTTTTGTTTAAGCTTTGTAAATCATACTTACAATAAACATTTTTTGGTTAAGGTTAATATCATTTTAAAATGTCATTTTCTTTATATTTTGATTTTTTGTGTCATTCTTAATACAAATTTCCCATTTATTTATTTTTTTGTCATTAAAATATCTAAAAAAAATATTTAATTTTGACATAAGTCATTCGTTTCCATGGTTTCATTGTTGGAATTTTAAATTTTGACATCCCAACATGAAAAATGAAATATCCCAAGCAAGGTCCCTTCTCGTGACAACCTAAAAGAACTAAATTCCCATTTAGTTCCGCTTAACCGTTTGGAACAGACTGTATTTTAAATACATTTTTACTCATTTTAATACACCACTTAAGTTTCATTGAGCGTTCGCAGACACTGTATCACTTTATAACCAAAATTGTTATTGAGTTAAATCTGAATCAATATATATTTATCATTTTCTGTAATTTGTGAGTGGTCCATTAATAAAATGAATTTAAATATTTATAGGGGAAAAATTTTAAGATCGTAGCGCCACGCGGATTTTTTTGAAACCATTCTAAATCAGATACCACTTGACATTTACTAGTAAATAATAGCGAAAAGTGTATCAAAAAATGACAAAAAATAAATAATTGTTTGGGATTTTCTGATTTTGTTAAGTGACATTACTTGTAAACATCTAAAATACTACATTTTGTGATCTGGTTTTAAGTTATGGCGGTTTTCCATTGTCGATTATTTTAACTATATTGGGGGAAATAATAATTCCCGTGTTGTTTACCAAGGGGTAGAAATCTACAATGCTGGGCATTCTTGCTTTCCCAATTTTGTTTCGATCCGTACGGTGTATGATATTGGTGGAAACAAATGAAACGATATTTCCGGGTTTCTTCTTTTCAATGAATTGCACATAGGCACACAACAACATGTATTATACATTTTTCAATGATTATAATAAAACTTTAAAAACAAACTTCATACAAAACCAATACACAAAACGAAATGTTATCTGATGTACACAAGTTCATGAAACGCTCACCAGATGGTAGGGTGCTTAGCTGCAAATCCCTATAGAGAACGTATATTTAATATGAACCCGCTACAGAAGCCATTTATCAATATATTTCTTATTAATTTAATGAAGACTTGGGTATGAAATAAATGCAAAAAAAATCTCTAGGATTTTTTAATTTATATTTTCCTACGGCGTAATATTCTCAAATTATTTAAATTTAGTTTAAACAAATTAAATGGAAGCTCTTAGTACTCAAATATCGAATAAAAAATATTAAAAATCTCTTGATTTTGATGTGACTATAGAAAAAAAAGTGTCTTAGATATCCATCATTCTGTCGACTTCTTACACTTATTAAATACCTACAAAACCCTGAAATGTGTGAAAATTCACACTTCACATACATTTTTTTGCCACTTGGTTTCCAGTTATTTTTATTTGTTTGTAAGCTGGTCCTCAACGGCCAGAATACGGGTCGCGTTACTAGAAATTTTACCATTTTTTTTACTTGCGAACCGTGACGGACTGGTACTACAGATTGTTTTTAGTACTGTCATCGGATTGGTACTGTCATCACGGTATGGTACTGTCGTCACGGACCGGTAATTTAGAATCTTTACCGGTCCAAATTTTAAGTTAAAAGCCAGTTAATTTTAAATCATATGTATTCCGCAGAACATACTTTGGAACCTATTAACAGTTTTTCTGTAATGTATGCATACGTAAAAAAATAGTGAGATATCAGTGAAATAACAAATTATATTATTTAAATTTTAAAACTGAAAGTTTTGGAAATAAAATACGTATTTTTTATCATACAAAAGTTATTGTTTGTATTGAGTACAATGTCTAGAATATCTCTAGATACAATTCTATTGTTAATAATACGCATTATTACAATAAACAATAATTAATTAAATTAATTAATTTTTTTCTTTGGAATGTACCGTGTGACGTATTCTGACGTCAGCAAATACTGCTCTCTATCGTCAGTTGTATGTACTAAATAGTTATTAAGAGGTCTGTTTTGTAGTACGATCGAAATTTTTAATAAAACATAAAAATAATGGCCTCAAAATCTTTTCCTGTTGATAAATTAGTGCGAGTTGGTTATTATGAATTAGAAAAAACAATTGGTAAAGGTAATTTTGCTGTTGTTAAACTGGCAACACATGTAGTAACTCGAACTAAGGTGAGTATTTTTTTCTTTTTAATTTGTGTTTAACTATTGTTGATAATGTGTAATACAAATACATTTGTTTAAGAATTGTGTGTAATTGATTGTTACGTTGTTATAGTGTTTAATTATTGTTTTAAAATGAAATCTGTCAATTTTTGTTTAGGTTAGGGTAAAATGTTTTGACTTTTTGACGTTCTCGACATTTCATTTACGTTTTTCGTTCGTATAATTTGTTTTTAAATATGTTTAACCCATTTTTTGGGTCCTTAAGTACGCCCAAACTGGTTTTTCATAAATTTCGACATGTAGGATGATCTCAAGGATATTTTTTGAGATACTTTCTATCGCATCTGATTTTTTTATTGTTTTTAATATACATTGACAATACTTGTGATGATTATTTGATGTAAAGCATAGATTATTTTTTAGAAAAATTAGATTTTCATTAGTTTTTTTGTTTTAGATGTTATCTTTTATCTTTAATGACAATTTGTACACTCTATAAAAAAGTTATTATAACTAAAATATGATGCAACGGTCTTGTAAAAAAATAATTGTCTCGTGATTTAGAATTATAAAAACAATCGTGGTTTATAAAACTCGTTTAGATAGATTTTGACGGCATTTGATGCTTTAGGTATCGATAGATTTGACTGTATTTCGGTCCAAATTTAGCTTAATTTTTGGTTTGCATTTTGACAATGTTTTATTTACTGCTAGACTTATTTGGCGTTATCTGAATCTGCATTGACTGATAGATCTATGAATCATTTTTTAAACCCAAAATTTACAGATGCAATCAGGAAATTAGGATACTATCTAATCAATTGTTTGGGTTGTTAAAAATTTGATAACAATGATAATATAATCTATAGACTTTTGTTATAAAATTTTTTTTGGTTAAATTTCAAATTTAATCTTAGGTCACTTGATAAACTATCTTAAAAATGTTAAGTTTTCAAATAAAGGTTGAAAATTTTCTAAAACTAAATTTGTACTATTATGTAGAATTCTATATGATTCAAATAAGAAAATTATTTTTGTAAATTATGTTAAATTAAACTTTTCTTGCCAAAATATAAGCTAAGGCTATTAAACATTTAATTGCTGTCAAATATCTAAGTATGTGCATTGGCGTCGAAATGGGGGAAGCCGAGACATATTAAAGGGGCCCATGAAGACTCCAGCGCCCGATCTGGATTTTTTTAAACCCATTAGTGCATTCCGTTATAAATTTTGATTTTTTTTTCCTTAAATTATATTAAAATTAGGTCCTTTTGTGTATCATAAGGCAACCCAAAAGTTATATTTTTTTGAGTTCCTAGTACTTGCGCTTTTTGTGTCCGTTTAAACGGATTCTATGCATAATAGTAATAAAATTATGTTAGTCATGCAAAATAAGTGTTTATTTGAAATTTATGAATGTTAATAAAATAATATAAGTAATATATAACACATAAAAATATGTTTATAACCTATTATTGGTATGGAAGTTTTCAAACCATAATTTTTGATGTAATCCACAACATTTTATGCATAAAAATTTACTTTTTTTACCGCACGTCTTACTTCGCCTTACCGTTTCCGTATATCGCACAATATGACACATTAGCATACAGTGAATTTATTTTTTAATGCAACATGTACTATTTCATTACCATGGATACAGTTTTTGACAACAATATAAATCGTGTTCATTTTCATTTGCAACATAGACAATTAGTTTGTATACTTTTGCTCATTGCTGATTTAAAAATTAATCAACATGTATACAGATGAAGAAAAAATAATGATGGTGACTTGGTATAACTCCCAAATGAGTTTAAGAGAAATTTCTGCTGTATTTAGTCGACACCTTCGGACTTTATTTGCTGATATTTTATCAGATAATTTATTTATTTATTTTATCCTAGACAAAAATATTTAACAAATTTCGCGATAACAATATTAATTAAATAATAATTTTAAATACAATAAAGGCTCGCGCATTTTAGCAGGGATTGGGAGTCGGAGTCGGAGTTGGAAGACGAAGCTTTTTGAAGGAGTCGGAAAAAGTTATCGACTCACGACTCTTTAATTCAATTTTTATCAAGGATAAGAACAAACCGAAAACAAAAGCAAAATAAATATATTATTATAATATGTTTATTTTGAGTAAAATTTGGGGGGGGGGAGCAGGAAATATTTTTTTATCGTTTACATATGAAAATACATGTAATGAATAAAAAAAAGGTCCTCACTTCTAAAACATATTTTTATTCATGTTATATAAATTAATTAACTATGATGTTTAATAATTTAACAGTTTAACGCTCAGTTAAGTACCTAATGTTAGTATTTCTTTCAACAAACATATTTTAATTTGATTGCAAAGAATGTTTTTAAAATATGTTCTAGTACGAGAGTTACCTATTGTACTTTTAAAAACGACCAGTAGATGGAAATATTGAAATATGTCATTACTATATTCGTAAAATTTGACATTTGTTATTATGAAATCAGTAGCTTCTTATAAATTGACCGAGTAGTTTGTTGACAGTGAGCGTTAAAAAAACAAGTTTGTGAAAAAAATGGATATTACTCGTGAAGGTTTTCGTTGTATGATTTTTTGCGATTTTAGTAAAGGCCTAACTCAAAAACAATGCATAGATTCGCTTCGTTCAACTTTTGGTAATGAAGCTCCATTAGAAAAGACTGTTTACAATTGGTTTGCAGAATTTCGTCGTGGTCGTGCGTGTGTCCGTCAGTGATGCATCTCATGAAGGTCGACTAAAATCTGTTGTGATTCAAAAAAACATCGATGCTGTGCGCAAAATGATTGAAGAAGATCGGCATGTGACTTACCGTGAGATAGAGGCATCCTTTGGCATATCGCAGATCGATATACATTCGATTTTGTCTTGAACATTTTGCTGTAAAAAGATCTGTTCCCGATGGATAAGCAAAAGTGTATAAATCTTAAAGGCGAATACTTTGAAAAGCAATAAACAGTTTGTTCAAAAAAAAAAAAAATTCTTTCTTAGTTTTTGTAAAAACTTAAAAGTTCCAAGTTCTCAAGTCTCAAATAGGTAAATACGGCTTCAGTAACCGTCAAAATATAACAATTCCGAAATCTATCACTAATTATGTATTCTGTTGTCAAAATATAGTCCCATGCTTTTCTTTAACATTGTTCGCTTCAAAGGAGGTCAAAATTAACATAAAAATATAGAAATCACTATTATATTCTAGAAAAATATTTTCATAATTAATAATTAAACATAAAAATAGCAATTATTTTTTATAGTGGCTTTAATTGAATTTTATTATATTAGAAAAAGTAACAAGTCCGACAAATTTCGCTTTTAACCGCAATGGAAGCTTCTCTAGCCAATATACAGATTGTCAAGGGCAGCAATGGTGAACCTTTTTTTAGACGAGTCAAAATAAAATTTGAAATTTTGTTGATTTAAATCGCGGGTCAAATATAGAGCGCACTCTAAATGCTCGCTCGATCACAAAACAAATACAATTGAGTGTACTCCGAGCGTCAAATCGAACACGTTTGAGTGTACAGAGCGTGCTCGGAACGCTCGGAGCGTCAAATCGAATGTACCCTTTGGGTGCATTCGAGTTGTACAGAGTAGAGCGAGCGCTGAGCGAACAGTTGATGGTGACGTCATGAATAGAGCACTAACGGAGCGAGCGTTCTTGTGACGTAATGTTTATAAAATCTAACTCTACAATTTTAGGCGGCGTTTTACTGTCAGATTAGTTCACGGCAGTCATGAATCAAAATTATATACCTCGGGTTTTCCTTGATTTTTTTTCAATGATGAAGAAATAAAATTAATTAAAAATTAACTAATAATTAATGAATTAATTTAATGAATTTTTTCCATTTTAATTTTATGCACGGTGTATTTTAATAATTTTTTTTGCTGTTTACAGAACGTCACAAATACATAAAATGGCCGTACTCTGTAGCCATAGACAAATAACAATATTATTTGTCTATTATTATTTGTGGAACAAACTGTTTTGTTGCTTTTCAAAATATTCGCCTTTAAGATTTATACACTTTTGCATACGTTCAAACCAATTCTCAAAACATTTTTTCCACTCTGAAGTTGGTATCTCAAAAACATGGTTTTCGAAGGTTTCAACAGCTTTTTGAGGTGATGAAAATCTCTGTCCAAGCATTTTTTTGTTTGATATTGGGGAATAAAAAGAGTCGTTAGGGGAAATACAAATGAATACGGGCAATGAGACATTAATTCGTTTTTCTCCTTCAAATAATCAATTGTTTGACGTGCTGTATGGGAGCTTGCATTGTCATGATGAAGAATGATGCGACGTTTTTGGTTGTTTTAAATGATTTTGTCGATGACTTCTGGCAAACAAATTGTTGTATATCATTCAGCATTAACTATTCTTCGATCCTCTTGCGACATATCCAGTACAACCGAAAAAACACGCGATCATTTTCTTGAAGGCGAAAATCCAACTTCAATATATAAAAAAATAGCTAATGACAACTTACAAAAATGAAAATTCCGGTTAGTTCCGCCTAATCGGTTGGAATAGACTGTAAATGCGTATTTTGTATTAAATTATAAAATAACTAAATACTATTTTAGCCCTGTCTTTTATTTATGGTTTATAAATTATGAATATACTTTAAATTATCAAAATAAATGTTAATCACTTTTTAATACGAAAACAACAAAATATTGGCAGCCATTGTGGTCGTTGGAGTGACACCATTTCCGTCACCAAAATTTGTATGTAAAAATTTTTAAAGCATCCTTCTTTTAGTATTTTTATTCATTAGCATATTAATTTTGAAAAACAATTCAATATCAAATAAACTAGTTAGTTATTTAAAAAAGAAATACTACGCATAAGACAATATAGTTATCTTTAATAAATCATTGTAGCACTACGAATCTACTATAAACCGAGTATTAAAAATGTTGTGACTTAATTAAAAATAAGTAAATCACAAGTAAAACATAACATTCCAGTGTTTCATAGCCACATATTTTATTGAGATGAAATAAATGTTAATAATCAAGATAATTGTTTTTGTAAAATTAATAGATTCAGTTGTAGGCTCTCATTGAAACATATTGAAAATAGAACTCAAAATAAAACACTCGGTAATGTTTCAAAATATTTTAATTTATTAATACGCCATCACATGCCTTCGTATAGGTCACTGTTGGTGGACCCATGGACACCTCCTTCGAGGTGAAGAGTCCCCTATCTGTGAGACGTGTAACACAGATTTGTCTGTCTTACACTTTTTAACCGAATGTGCGCAGTTCGAGGATATCAGGGAGAGGTTAGGCCTGTGCTATGACCT
Source organism: Liopterus haemorrhoidalis (assembly GCA_963971575.1). Lineage (NCBI taxonomy): Eukaryota > Metazoa > Arthropoda > Insecta > Coleoptera > Dytiscidae > Liopterus > Liopterus haemorrhoidalis. The sequence goes on from OZ020626.1 coordinate 13,928, forward strand.
GTCAGTTGCTTTAGGTGACGACAGAGTACTCATGGACAGGCTGATACTCTTCCTGAGAGAATCGAACTTACTGTTTTATGTGTGAAGTCTTGCACCTTATAGACCGGGAGCTCATGACAGTTTTAGGTCTCCGATTTCATACAGCATGCCTTTTGGAGGAGAGAATATTTACCCTGTGACAACAAAAAAGGGATGGTACTAAACCCCTGCACGCTTTCCGGTCATAGGGAAAATTGCATTTCCACTTAAACACAAAATTTTTGTGCTTTTCTCTGATTTAATATTGCTTGCCCTTTTGTCAAAAGAAAGTTATAACAAATTTAAAGTCTTTTAAATATATGCATGCGATTCGGAGGGTCCCAAAGGGCTCAAACGGTCATGTGATCTTGTAATAAAAAAATATGATTTTCCGCGTTTTCATACAGCATGCCTATAATTAAAAGACTTTAAATTTGTTATAACTTTCTTTTGACAAAAGGGCAAGCAATATTAAATCAGAGAAAAACACAAAAATTTTGTGCAAGTGGAAATGCAATTTTCCCTATGACCGGAAAGCGTGCAGGGGTTTAGTACCATCCCTTTTTTGTTGTCACAAGGTAAATATTCTCTCCTCCAAAAGGCATGCTGTATGAAATCGGAGACCAAAAATGTCATGAGCCCCCGGTCTATTATTTTAATGTGTTCCTAGGTATTGACTGTGATATTCGATGGTAATTGGCCCCTTTACAGACTCTTACCATCACCCTGAGTCTGTTCAAATTTTCGAACAGACTTTTTATTTTATTTATTTGTGTTTGTCTGTGCAAGATTTCTTTTATTGAGTATGTGTAATTTTATTGATTTTATCTATTTATTAATTGTTTAATTTATTTTTTTTAATATGTAGTGTAGTCATTTAGATGGGCTGCGTTAGGCGCAAATAGCCTTTGTTGCTGTGCGCCAAAATTTTTTACTAACTAATTTATTAATACGTATTTCGGTTTATGAGTATTCTGATGATGGTCTCATAAGCAGAAATATGTATAAATAAATTTAAATATTTTGAAACATTACCGAGTGTTTTATTTTGAGTTCTATTTGTTTTTGTTTTGCTTGTGACAATCGGACCATTATTTTATTGATATTTTTGAGCAATTCGTACTGTTACTAAATGTTTAGAATGTATAGTATAATGGCAATTATTTGATTGGTACAATTTATAGAATTGACTCTCTGAAACAGCTGTTTAAGAATCTCACCAGTGGCGTGCGAATTGACAGTAGCAATTTTCAATTTTTTGTACCTTTCGACAATTTTATTTGATGGCCTATTAATAAAGTTGTGTGCTAGCCACTAAATCTTCAATTTTCTATTTAAACTCTGAGGATTTCAAAAATTCAAACCGCAGGTCTCTATCTCTTACCGTTTTTGAGATATGATTGTTTGGAAAATTAAAGTTGGCATTTCCATATTTAAAAAAATGATAAATACATAATAATATTAAAAAAAGAATAAATAAAATAATGTAAACCTATGTTTGTTAATAATAATAATAATAATAATAATAATAATAGTTTATTTATTTAGCTAATGCTAGTAAGATCCATATTAACAAACATAAACATATAAACATTATAATAAACATTCAAATCAAATTTAATCCTTATTTTGTCAATTTAAACCATTATTTGTCCACTTAGTTCATGCAAAACGTGATTTTTGTCAAATTTAAATATCGATTTTTCGTAATTTAGCGCTTTAAAATTTTAATAACATATTTGAATTAATTGTTTGGGACCTTAAAAATAAGTAGGTCGTAAAATTAGGTTCCAAACTTGTTGCAAATTGGTTTGTAATGTTTTCTACAATAATTTCAAAACTGTATTACTGTGATAAATCATATTTTGAATATTATCTTCTCAAATATTTTTAATATCAGCTCTGCCTACGAAATCCTGTAAACTATGAAAATTCACAGTTTATATATTTTTTTCAGATAAACAGGTTTCGTCGCATAAATGTTTACGTAATTCCTGCTAATGATATAAAAATAAAATTTCCTTATCAACTTATTTAAGAGGATTAATTATTTTTTTAATCCCATACTAATTCATTTGTGGTTAACAAAACATCGAGATAACATTAAAATGTCTTTCTTTTAAGGTAAATTCTAAGTTATTTTTTGTACGTATTTTAACATTCAATATATTGGGTCTCGTGAAAGAGTAGTTATTTTTGGAAATATTGGTATTAAATTAAAAACTATATCTCAAAAATGGTAAGAAATATTTAAATCTTTAAAAAATTTAGTTTTACGATGTTTTTTCTGTAATATTTGGTCCGTAATGACCTAAAACTAATTGGTAAAATTTTGATTTTATTTTGTAAATTTCAAAAATTCATATCTCAAAAAAGGTAAGACATAGAGATTTGAGGTTTGAATTTTTGGAATTCTCCACCTTGTTTTGTTTAGAAAAAAATAATTTTTGGTCCGTAATGACCTAAAACTATTGAAAATTTTGATTTTTTTTGTAATTTTAAAAATTTATATCTCAAAAAAGGTAAGAAATAGAGACTTGAGGTTTGAATTTTTGGAATTCTCACACCTTGTTTTGTCTAGAAAAATATAATGTTTGGTCCGTAATGACCTAAAACTATTAAGGAAAATTTTGAAACTTTTTGTAATTTTAAAAAGTCATATCTCAAAAAAGGTAAGAAATAAGGACTTGAGGTTTGAATTTTTGGAATTCTCACACCTTGTTTTGTTTAGAAAAAAAATAATGTTTGGTCCGTAATGACCTAAAACTATTAAAAAATTTTATTAAAATTTTATTAAAATATTATTTTATTAAAATTTTATTTTGTTAATTTCAAAAATTCATATCTCAAAAAAGGTAAGAAATAGAGACTTGAGGTTTGAATTTTTGGAATTCTCACACCTTGTTTTGTCTAGAAAAATATAATGTTTGGTCCGTAATGACCTAAAACTATTAAGGAAAATTTTGAAACTTTTTGTAATTTTAAAAAGTCATATCTCAAAAAAGGTAAGAAATAAAGACTTGAGGTTTGAATTTTTGGAATTCTCACACCTTGTTTTGTCTAGATAAAATTAATGTTTGGTCCGTAATGACCTAAAACTATTGAAAATTTTGATTTTTTTGTGTTTTTAAAAATTCATATCTCAAAAAAGGTAAGAAATAGAGACTTGAGGTTTGAATTTTTGGAATACTCACACCTTGTTTTGTCTAGAAAAATATAATGTTTGGTCCGTAATGACCTAAAACTATTAGGGAAAATTTTGATTTTAATGGAATTTAAAAAAATCTTATCTCAAAAAAAATAAGAGATAGAGACTTGAGGTTTGAATTTTTGGAATTCTCACATCTTATTTTGTCTAGAAAAAATTAATGTTTGGTCCGTAATGACCTAAAACTATTAGGCAAAAATTTTTGGAAAAATTTTTCCATTTTTTTTCGTTTTATCAAAAAATGTCTCAAATAAAAGTTGTCAGTTATTGCTTTTATAGCAACTTTTGTTCAATAATTTTTTTCGAAATATTTTTCTTACATCATGCTAAAAATAGTCAAAAGTTATGTAGGGACCTCAATTCGTGGAAATCCATCGAAATTTCGAAACGTCATAGCTATATTTTCTTAGGGGGGCTCAGAAACAGAAATTATTCTTAGGGAGGACACAACCAGATTTTTTATGGAGCTCAGAAACTAGATTTTTTCATAGGGGAGCCCAGCAGCCAGAATTTTTTCTTAGGGAGGATTCAGTAGCAATAATTTTTTCTTAGGGTGCTCAAAACCAGATTTATTTCTTAGAGAAATTTTCCTTAAGGGGGTGTCGAAACCAGATTTTTTTTAAGAGGGATTAGAAGCCATTTTTTATTAGGGCGGCTCAGTAGCCAAAATTTTTCTTAGGGAGGACTTAGAAGCCATAATTTTTTCTTGGGGGGGGGCTCATCCGGAATTGTTTCATAGGGGGCTCAAAACCAGATTTTAGACATTTTTTAAAGGGGTCTCTGGAACCAGATTTTTTTTAGGAGGGCTTAGAAGTCAAAATTTTTTCGTATGGGTGTCAGAAAGTAGTTTTTTTCTTAGGAAGGATCAGAAGCCAGTAATATTTCTTAGTGGAACAGAAGATAGATTTTTTTTTTGGGGAACTCAAAAACCAGAATTTTTAGGGGTACTCAGGAGCCATATATTTTTCTCAGGATGGCCTGTAAAGCCAGGATTTTTCCTTACGTGTACTCAGAAACCAGACTTTTTTCCTAGGGTGGCTCAAAAGACAGAATTTTTTCCTAGGGAGGCTCAAAACAAGATTTTTTTTTGGAGAAGTACTCACGAAAAATACATTTCTTAAAAACGTGTAAATTGAATGTGGGAGGAGGGCTCAAATTCGCTCATTTCTAGATGCGCGCCTATTTTGAATGTATTACTAAGTCTTAGAATTAGTTACTACGAATGACGTCAAGAAAATTAATAAAAATTCAAACTAATTATATGCTGTTCATTTTTGTATGGACAAACCAGATCTAGTTATTTTGGCTACTTTTATAGTGTATTTCTGACTTTAAATCTCAATTAAAAATATTCCTTACGCTGTAAAACCGACTTTAGATTTATTAGTTATGATCATTATTAAGAAAGTGACATTTTTTATAATTTTTATACCAACATGACATACAATTTCAAAGGTGCAAACTATTAAAATCAGAATATATCCTCTTAGTTTGTTTTTACAAAAGTGAACAGCATATACCAGTGTTTCTCAACAGGTGGTCCGCAGAAAAATTTTAGTGGTCCGCGAAAGTTTTTGTATATGTTTTTTGCAGTTATTTTGCTATTTTTATACACATTTTTTTATGTAAATAATTTATATTTTGTTTGTTTCCTGTAACCTTTCTGTGATTTTCTACAAATAAAATAAATATATTTAGTAGCACATTAAATATATTTGTTTTATTGCAAAAAATGAACCAACAATTATTGTAAGTGGTCCGCGTTAGAAAATTATATATTGTACTGGTCCGCGGTGCGTTTTTGGTTGGGAAACACTGGCATATACTAAGTAGTTCATAATTTACTAAATAATTTGTAATGCAACAATTATATTTGTAGTTTTAATGACGTAAATTGTAGTTGCGAGTACATATTTTGTCGTGTTATATTTTTTTACGTATATTTCAAGATTTCATGTTTTAAATAAATCTCGGTATTATAATTTATTCATGTTTTTTTTTTTTCAACAACAATTTTTTGCGTATAATTTTTATGACTAAGTTCAGGGGAAAATCAATTTTTATCAGAAAATGACACATAGTTTTCGGTCAAAACAATTATTATTGATGTTATGTTTACGCTTTCAAACAATAAAACAATAATAAAACATCTTAAATTGCATAAAGATTATGTATTAAGAGGCACACACACAAAAAATGATTGGGGGGAGGAGGTAATTCGAAAAAAGATTCGTAAAACAAATTTATTATTAATTTAATACGGACAGGGGTGGGCTGCTAGATTTTTTGAGTTTTAAGAATAATGAAAAATTGAAAAACCTATCTTAAAAAAATTTAACAACGAAGAAAGATTTGCGTTTAAAACGTATGATACCTTTTCCATCTATAATTTACCTCAGGTTGAGTTAAGAGCTCTTTAAATTAGTTGACTGTTTACTGTGCATTATGGATAAGTTTAATAGATTCAAAGCAGCGTTTACAGTTAAGGAAATAAGTGCGTTACGAATAGTGCGATATATGTGTGTCTTAAAACCAACTACGGTGGCTTCGTAAAATGTTTATTATCTATTATCGTTTTCCTAATTTTGCTCCTAACAGAGCTCATTAAATTAGTGGACTGTGCATTGTGTATCAGCAGCTACAGCGAGGACTTGTTAGACACAGTCCACCTTTGGCCAGCGGAAGTTCTAAAAGCATTCCAGGTAACTTTGAAAATTACTCCATCCCTCCCAAATTATTGTGTAGGTCTTCCACGATAATAGAGATGATATCTATAAATTTACATCTGTAAATCTGCATTCAGAGCTCATTAAATTAGTGGACTGTGCATTGTGCGCCGTGAATAAGTTTAGTAGATAGTTTTAACGTTTATGGCAGCGTTTACAGCTAAGAAAATTAGTGAGTTACGAATAGTGCGACATCTGGGTGTCTTTAAACCAACTACAGTGGCTTCGTAAAATGTTTATTATTTATTATCGGTTCCCTAATTCTGCTGTCCTAGATTTTTACTATCTAAACCTAACCTAATTACCTAAATTGATCATATTTACTGTAATTTTGGGCGAGATTTGTTGTAATCGGCCCGATGAGCCATAATTTACATTGTTTGTGAAATATGTGAATTAAAAAAATCACAACTCAAAAACGGTTAGAGATAGTAACCTGCGGTTAGAAATTTTTGATTCCTCGTAGTTTATTTAGTCTAGAAAAAATTTAGGGCTTTACTCGTTTAAAGCGTTTTGAGATTAAGACATTTTTTTTTAATGACATAATTTACATTGTTTGTGAAAATTGTGAATTAAAAAAAAAATCACAAATCAAAAACGGTTAGGGATAGCGACCTGCGGTTAGAAATTTTGGATTCCTCGTAGTTTATTTAGTCTAGAAAAAAATTGGGGCCTTATTCCTTTTGCGTATTTTAAAATTATGACAGATTTTAATATGGCGTGATTTATAGAAATTTTCATCTTCGCATGGACGTATCTCAAAAACGAAATGCGATAAAGACCTGTGGTTGCAATTTTTGAAATTTTGAGGTCCTAATTAACTTGTAACCATATTTTTAGACAAAAAAATTTTTTGAAAATTTTTAATTTTTTTAAATTTTTTTAAAAAATTTTGATAAATCCTAACTAAAAAATGGTTAGGGATATAAATCTGCGGTTTGAATTTATGAAATTCTCATACATTGTTTAGTCTGAAACAAATTTTGGGGTTTAATAAACCAATTATTAAGTTTTGTATGGGCAGTAATCCAAAACCCTTGAAAATGGCCAAAAATTGAAAAAATCGTAAGGGGTAGACCTTAAAAAAATCGTGTTTTTTAAGCAAAAAAATTTTATCTCCAACTTTATTGAAAATTGGTACATATATGTATTTTTGGTCATAGATCAAGAAAATTTGGTCCATTTTGAAGTTTGGGCAAAAGTTTTGGAATTATAGGCAAAAAACTGTTCCAAATCGGCTCTATCTCAAAAACTTGGGAAGAATGAATTTTTTAAATATTTTTTTCATAATCCTCTCCCCAAAATTAGCATAACATTATATTTTGGCTAAAATCGGAGACAAAAACTTTTTGGCCAAAATTTTAGGGAATATTTAAAAAAAAAAGTAAAAAATCAGCTGTGGCCACCACAGGATCGACCGCCATCACAAAGTACTTGTATAAATTACATTCTAGCAGCAGAGTAGAAATAACTTGGCCTAATATTTTCTAACAGAGATATTATTTATCATGACCATGTAATTTTGGGCGATTTCAAACTCGTACTGAAAGCGTATCACGTGTTCACCTGCCGCCTCTTCAAGTCCCGCGTCCCAAATCTTGCCAGATCAAACGCTATGTTGCCAGCAGTGATGGGCGTTTACACGTAAACTTTAATTGTTTACGTTTACGTGTAAATTTATGTAAACAATTAGTAAACTTGTCAACAATGTAAACAATGTAAACTTTGTAAACTGTCAAATAATGAGGTTAGTTTTAGTTATTTAATACGAATAATAGAGAGTTAATGAACAAGTATATTCAGTTCAAAACAATAAATTTGTTTAAAAAATGGTGGGTAGAAACCGAAGGAATAGTTCTGAAGAACTAGGTTTTGTTTTAATTAAAGAAAATGAAAGAAAATATAGGGCGTTATGCAAAATTTGCAATGAATCTTTTCGTTATTAAAAAATATAGGCTGATTTTCTTAAAGGTGAAATTTAATGTATTTTGCTATTAAAAAAAATTAGACTGAATTTTTTAAAGAAAAAAGTTTTTTATTTTTCATATTCATATTTACTAATTTGTATGTAACACCTGTATAATGATGAAACTCCAATTTTTATTAATATGTATATTGGCTTGTCTTAATTTTATGTACTTACTTTTTCATTTAAAATCGTTTCATTAAAATTTTATTATTTATAAAAATGTATTTTATTTTATTTTATTTTATTTTCGAATACATCTGTCCAACAGAATTAACCAATAAGTGGACAGGTACAATGTAAGCAAACATATAAATGTGATAAACACAGCAATAATAAGTAGTATACAAAAAAATAAATATACAAAAATGATGTAATAAATAAAAGTAACAAAATATAATAAAAAAAGAAATAATATATAAACATAACAGATTTAGGGATAATTATTGATACATGACTAATTCAAAAAAGATTTATAAGAGCCTCATTTGGAATATAATGTGAGCACATACGGTTTATGGGAGATTTGAGAAATAAATTGGAATGAGCATGCGGGAGGTAGAAGAGAGATGGATTTCTGGTACGGAGAAGAGGGGTATGAAAATTAATTTCTTGTAACGAGATGGGATCGTCGATCTTACTGGAAATAAGTTTTTTTAAATAGTTTAGTGAATTTAAGTCTCGACGTTCACTTAAAGTTTTCATAGAAAATATTTGAATAAGGGTATTATATGGAAAGTCAAGTGGGGGATAGGAGCCCATGATTTTATAATAAATGAATTTTAAAAACTTGTATTGAATTTTTTCAATAGCCTTTTTCTGGACCTCGTAAATAGGATATATATAGGATATAATATTGATAATGAGGTTCTGTAATTCAAAACAAGTGCGCATGTCTAAATCATTGTTTACATTGTTTATGTTGTTTACATTGTTTACAAGAGTTTTTTTGTTTACTTTACATCAATTGTTTACGCGTCAACAATGAGGTAACTTACATCATGTAACTTACGCGCCCATCACTGGCTGCCAGTCCGGTTACTAATTTATACACAAAGGAACTAATTTATATATTAGTAAAGATATTTTAAATGTCCCACAGTTTTTCTACGGCACTGTTTTTATGAAAAATATCTGGAATAACGCCTGAAGCAGCTGACTAACCACGTGCAGTTACGAAATGAAAACAAAATAATAAAAAAGTAAAACAGGTGTAGAGTACTACTGAAAAAATTTGGCATCCAACTTTGTTACAATAAAAAAACTAGAAACGTGACTGCTTTGCTTATTAATGTACAAGTCAAAGACTTGGAACTGTTTTATTTTAAAGGATATTAAAGGATCATTTACCGATATACTTGTGATGTTTGACGGCAACTGAAGCTTTATAGACTTTGCCGAAGGGCTGGGGGGGGGGGGGAGCAGTTTATCTTATTTTGAAAAAAAACGTGAATTTATTTTATTTTCATAAAGGTGTTTTTAATTATTAAATACTCCCTCCTTCCGAAAATATGGTATACATTACTTTAAAAAAATTGATGTGAAGTGTGAATTTTCACACATTTCAGGATTTCGCAGGTATTTAGTAAGTGAATGATGATTATTTGGGATGCCAAAACAAATTTTATGTCAAAATATTTTTTTATGAATTTTAATTCGAATGCCTAATACCATTATTTATGGTCTATTTCAAAGTAGAAAAAAGTAGATATTATCTGTCTCATTTTGTAATACGGAACTAACAGGAAAAGTTCATTTTTTATGTTGTATATTGACAATACATTTATAATATTATCATAGTATTGGTTCACAGGGATACGCCAAAGTCTGTTTACACCACAACAGTCACCAAAGTAACCAGATCTAGTTTCGTATTACAAATTGAGACAGATTATAGCGCTGCGAACCGAGTACGATTTACACAGATCAAATACAGTATAGCGGGAAATTTAAAATAAGTTACAACTAGGGCATGGGCGTAGTAACTGGGTTAGCAAATGTTTTTTTTTTTTTTTTTTTAGTATGAAAATGGTTAATAGGACATTGAAATAAACAAGGCAGATGTTAAATACAGTTATTTATACGACATAAATTCAGTTTAATGGGAAATTTGAAACATTTTAAAAATTATGTACTATATATAACAAGAGAGATTTGCTAAAAGAGTTTAAATAAATCAATAAAATAAACAATATATCTTCAGAGCTAAAGTTTCTTATTTAAATAATTATTGTAAATAAAAATTAAAAATATATGTATATATGAAGGTCTAAAAATTATATCAATAACTTCTTTGGGCACAATCAGCTGGGCTGTCTTTTGGACTCACATTAGTCCTCTCTCTTGATCTGTTAATTGTCAAGTGTCAAAAAATATTTATATGTCAGATAACCTAAAATATAACTGCGTAAAAACAAATTACATGGAAAATGTTCTCCATAAAATCTACGTCAAGAATATAAATAAAAGTCTAAATATGTAAATAATAACAAAATATATGAAAAAAGTTAAATAATATAAATAATATATATTTCCAATGTACGACACTGAACATCTGTCAACTTGGACTAAAAACAATATTTTAACAGTGTAATAGGGATGACAATCTAAACCAATCCGAAGCAAGGACAAACAGCTTCTATCTTCTTACACACATTTTTCTACTTTGAAATAGACCATAGGTTTCTAAATATGTGCAGTATTTTTTTTTTTATATAGCAAGGTTCATTAAGATTTTGAAAATTGCGCCTATGGCTTCCATTGGTTGCTTAAATCATAAGTTCCGCCCCTCTCATTTCCTATACATTCAAACATAGAATTAAATTATAATTTCAACACTTCCCACTTGGTTATTAAATTTATGCTTTTAAAAATTAAATGCAACATTTACCAAAATATGACTAGAAATTTGACAAAATAAAAATGCAAAAAAAAAAAACAAAAAATAAAATTGACAGGATTCGAACTGTAGTTTGCAAATTACTGAGCGACAACGCTACCGAATACGCTACAGGCGCTTACTTAATAACTGTGTTACATAGCGAATTAAATATTTAATATATTTTAGTTAAAAACACAAAAGAAATACAATTTTTACCGAACAGACAGACAGACAGACGAAAAAATGACGGTATAAGTGTTTTTTTGTCATACCTACAAAATCCTAAAAATGTGGGATGAATGAAAGGAATATTATCTTGATCTTTTTTGTTTTTATTTATTAAAAATTCATACCTAATAACATACCTAAATAAATATGTACCTTATATATGATTGGTGTTAATTCATTTTCAATTATTTACAAAGGTGGTAAAGGTTCAAAGGTCAGTTAAAAAGGTCTTAATTAATCACAACACGCCTGTCAACGCGAGAAATGAAAATATAAATATTCATAAGTGTGTTTTAAACACATATTAGTATATTATTCAGAGCAAATTATAATAGAGTAATTTTCCAGTGTTAGGTGTTAAAAAGAATATTTAACACTATTTAGATTTAAAAATTGGCACGTTCCCGCTTTTATTTTTGTTTATTTTATATTTTGACGGCTTAGTTCCATCTCTTTAGAGAACTATCAGCGCTTCCCAATAAAATCTCGGCCTGACAATGACAAATTTGGTTTTTCAATTTAAAATGAATTATATTTTTCTAATGCGCAGTCTTTCCACCTTCAGGTAAACTTCTAGGTCAGCGTTTCTCAACCGAAAACGTGCCACGGACCAGGAAAATATTTAGTTTACAACCGCGGACTCAAAAAAAAATAATGTACTATTAATTAAACAAATTCATTTTGTATGCACAGTCTGTTCCAAACGGTTAAGCGGAACTAGATTTTGCAATCTAGTTACTTTCATCGTTTAAATCGTGCCTTTCGGCCGTTTTGTTTAAGCTTTGTAAATCATACTTACAACAAACATTTTTTGGTTAAGGTTAATATCATTTTAAAATGTCATTTTCTTTATATTTTGATTTTTTGTGTCATTCTTAATACAAATTTCCCATTTATTTATTTTTTTGTCATTAAAATATCTAAAAAAAAATATTTAATTTTGACATATGTCATTCGTTTCCATGGTTTCATTGTTGGAATTTTAAATTTTGACATCCCAACGTGAAAAATGAAATACCCCAAGCAAGGTCCCTTCTCGTGACAACCTAAAAGAACTAAATTCCCATTTAGTTTCGCTTAACCGTTTGGAACAGACTGTACCTGCTCTACATCTACATATATAATATCGCGTTAGTAAAAAATCATTGAAAAATGAACAAAAATCACATAAAATGAACAAAAGATCATAAAAAATTAACAAAATATATCAAAAATAATAATTTATGAGTCTTTAGCGTACCAAAAAAACAAAATTGCTTCGCTCATTGATATTTTCTTAGTCTTACCATTTTTATCGATATTTTTCTAATTGTTTTTTTCTTTTCAGGTTGCTATAAAAATAATCGACAAAACAGCCTTAGACGAAGAAAATTTAACGAAAATATTTAGAGAAACTGCGATTATGAAGAAATTAAGACATCCACACATAACAAGACTTTATCAACTAATGGAAACTGGACAGACAATATATTTAGTCACAGAATATGCCAGCAAAGGAGAAATATTCGGTAAGTTCAATAGTGTTCGATTGCATAAAATATTCCTATATCTAGTTTAAACTTTAAAACTAGATATAAGTTAACTGCGTTGCTGAAAACAAATTCATTCTAGTTGTGGCTAAGTTTTAACTTTTATTCCAGTTTTAAATCGCATTTAACAGGTTAAAATTATAAATGATGGACTGTTTTAGTGGCGACATATAGTAGTAAAAAGTAGAAACTTATAATAAATATAAATATAAATATAATAAATGTTTCTTAATCTCTTTTCACCAATTTTTCAAAATACGTTGTGTAATTATTTGTCAGAAATCATTACTGAGAATAAATATTACCTATAGAGGCGCTGTTGTCGCTTACAAAATGGCGATTGGAATAGGGGAAACTTTTTAAGATCGCAGCGCCGTATGCGGCAAAGCTGGAACACTCGAAAGCCACATTAAACTATTACTCGTGTATTTGTTTACATGGTGAAAATGAACACGAGTTGTTTTTTTTCTGTTTTCCGAGCTTTTTTTTAATTTAAAGGTAATCTACGATTTACAAGATATGTAATAATATACTATTCTAAAGAAATTTCGAGGATATTTTTAGTTTTTCATTGTATTTTTAATTCTTTTTGACTGTCTGTCAATATAATAACAACTAAAATATGGTAAATATATAAGTAAAAATTAATATCTCTGCCTGAAAAAGTAGAAGGGCCTTTTAATATATCAACTGATGATTTAGGCAAATTCTGGGTGCGATAAATGCTTTGTCTTGTCTTTTTTTGAACGTAAAAAATCACTTTCCATAAAATGCAACGGTTAAACATGCATGCATGGGCTTGGATTTTTGCCCATTTTTAGTTTTTGAGTCCATAAAAACCTACGATCCACTTTCTTTCTGCCTCCAAACGTCGTTTCAATTGATATTTTTTTCGATTTAGGTAAATTATGGAATGTTTAAGAAGGATTCTTCATTATTTACATTGCGGCACACAACAAAATTGATTGTTTTTTTTTCCATGATACACAAAAATAAAACACAAACAACAAAAAAACATGTATTTCTCCATTGAACAAACCAAAACAATGTGGCTTTCGTATCTTTCACAAATTGCCACCAGATGTCAGGGCGCTTAGGAAGTTTCCCCTATAGGATATTTTTGACATTTGCCATTTGATACACAACAATTCACATTGCAGTTAATTTTCTGTTGCGATTTTAAAGACATTTTATTAAAGTTTTATTCACTTTAACACATACAAACAATGCAATTAAATGAGCCACATCCAACAAAATCCTATTCCGTTAAGTTCCAAAATATTCCGCTAGGCGTCACTTCAGTTATTGTCAGTTCTCAATAGTAACTTTAATATAAATAGTGATTATCATAATCATAATACAAGGAGTAAATTTAGCTTGAATATTGAGAGGCACCATACTACTTTGTACGAGCAAAGTCCTCGTTTTATACCAGCAAGATTGTATAATAAGGTTCCTGATAGCATTAAAAGTATAACCAATGTGAAAATATTTAAAAACAAGTTTAAATATCTACTAGAACATACATTCTATTCAATCACTAAATATTTAAATTACAAAGCTGACTAGTGTTAAATTTTGCATTCTGTTAAATTGTAAAGAATGTCTTTATTTCAGATCATTTAGTAGCCAAAGGCCGGATGACTGAAACCGAAGCTAAAAAGACCTTTAGTCAAATCGTATCCGCCTTAGGATACTGTCATGCTCAAGGTGTTGTACATAGAGACCTTAAGGCCGAAAATTTACTCCTAGATCATAATATGAACATTAAAGTAAGTACGAATGAATTATCGACTGTCACGCTTGTTGAAGAGAAATTTGAACTATTCCTATAAGTTCTTTATTTTTACAGTTGGCGGATTTTGGATTCAGTAATCAGTATACAGAGGGATGTCTTATGAGTACTTGGTGTGGGTCGCCTCCTTATGCCGCCCCTGAATTGTTTATGGGGCTCAAATATGATGGACCCAAAGCAGACATATGGGTAAGTTCAACTCTAAAGTGGATTTTACTCAGTTCAATTTATTGATCAGTAGGTTGAAAAGATGACCTTCAATTTATTGGTGTGTAAAGTGTTCAAATTTCATCAATAAATTGAACAATTTATTGACGAAAAATTCGATTATTGACAATTAGTCTTAATTTTAAATTTATTTTCAGAGTCTTGGTGTTGTTTTATATGTCTTGGTATGTGGTTCATTACCATTTGATGGTCCAACGTTACATGCATTAAAAACTATAGTTATCGAAGGAAAATTTCGAATACCATATTTCATGTCACAGGAATGTGAACATCTTATAAGGCATATGTTAGTTGTTGATCCAGAAAAGAGGTTAACGATGAGCCAGATTAGTAAACATAGATGGCTTTCAAATTGTCCCGCAGTTGATACCGGACCGGACATAATCCAAGCTCACGAAGATCTTAATCAAACTGTTATAGAACATATGTTACAACTGCCTGGTCTACAAGAAGATATGATCGTACAGGTAAGATATGTACCGTGGAAACTTTTTATTTTTCCTAATAAAAATTATTATAGATATTTTTTTTCTTGTAATTTGTATATAACTCCAGAGAAAAGAGAAATATTTTGCAACAATAGCGAAAAGTGTATCAAAAAACGACAAAAAATAAATAATTGTTTGGGATTTTCTGATTTTGTGAAGTGACATTACTTGTAAACATCTAAAATACTACATTTTGTGATCTGGTTTTAAGTTATGGCGGTTTTCCATTGTCGATTATTTTAACTATATTGGGGGAAATAATAATTCCCGTGTTGTTTGCCAAGGGGTAGAAATCTACAATGCTGGGCATATAATATTGTGTGGAGTCACTGAAAAAACAGAGAGTTCATAAAGATTTATGCATTATGCCTAGAGACTTGTGCATTACAAACCCACACACAATAACAGCAATTTTCAAGATATGCGATAATAAATACAAAATTGAAAATATTTTTTGTAGTCACTATCATTAAAATGTAATGAGCAAAGTTTGATATAAGGGCTCACTTTTTTTCCAATTTTTAAATTGTTTATCTAAACATCGCGTCGATTCCTAACCTCTTGCTTTCCCAATTTTGTTTCGAACCGTACGGTGTCTGATATTACTGGAAACAAATGAAACGATATTTCCGGGTTTCTTCTTTTCAATGAATTGCACATAGGCACACAACAATATGTATTATACATTTTTCATTGATTATAATAAAACTTTAAAAACAAACTTCATACAAAACCAATACACAAAACGAAATGTTATCTGATGTACACAAGTTCATGAAACGCTCACCAGATGGTAGGGTGCTTAGCTGCAAATCCCTATTGGATCGACTAAATAGAACTTGACCAGAAATCGGCCAGAATTTGTGAATAGAAGAGGAGTTATTCTTCAAGGCGACAATGCCTGACCTCATACATCAAAAAAAGACACGTGAAAAAATTTCCGAGCTTGATTGGGAGGTTCTAACACACCCACCCTACTCACCAGACATTTCACCCTCCGACTATCACTTATTTCGGTCACTGGAACACTTTTTAAGAAACAAGACACTTAGAGATATCATGTTAAAATTAGACTTGAACAATTTTTTCCTTAAAAAAATCAGGAATTTTATAAATCGGGAATATTTTCTCTTCCTGATAAATGGAAGAGTGTTATAGATCACAATGGTAACTATTTACTCAATAAAGTACATTTTTTTCTTTCGATTTGTTTCTATTTTAATAATACCAAATGACCGAAAAAACTTTCCGGTGCACCTAATTTAAAAGACCCATATACTTAATTAATTTTAATACATAAAATACGTAAATATATACAAGTTGAATTTACATGAATATAACAAAAGTATCCATACTTATGGCCATGTCTGTATATGTTTTATAAAAAAAGTGTTTATAGTGTCAAATTAATTATTTTATTTTTCAGTCATTAAAATCAAATTCCTTCGATCATATCTACGCAATATACAACTTATTAGTTGATAAGCTACACCAACGTACAATAAACTTCCAGTCAAAACTATCACATAAACGACCATGTCCAGCGATAGCAAAACGAAACGAAAACGAAATAGAAAAACAAGAAAAACCAAAAGATGAACCAAACCTAACCTTTGCACCTACATTAACTTACGATGAAAGTAAGAGAAAAATGAATGAACGTAGTGAAAGTTTCCAAGATCGGTTAGGTGATGTGGCTTATACAGCGGAAAGGAGAGAATCGTTTACGGAACAAATTAGTGTCGGAGAAAATGCAGTCCGTAGAGAATCGTTTAATGAGAATTATTTGAGGAATACTAGAAATGAAGTTAATGAACGAAGAAGTTCCTTTAATGAGAACGAAGCTATGGGATCACCGTTTGTATCTATGCCTACTATACCAGCCGTATATTTAAGCGGAGATACTACACAACCACTTGAGAAGGTATTTTTTTTATATTAATATAAGCTTTAGAATACTGCTGATCCGTGAACAGTTTAGAACTGGACTGCGATGAGAAAATTACAGAAAATTATCCAATTTTTCTAATTAATTCTTTGTTTTTTAGTTCGGAGATATGGATTTAGACCAATCTGAAGAATCCTCAATGAATCTCGTACCGCAGACAAGTTTAAGTGCTGAAAACACCCAGAACGGAGAT
This sequence comes from Liopterus haemorrhoidalis, assembly GCA_963971575.1. Lineage (NCBI taxonomy): Eukaryota > Metazoa > Arthropoda > Insecta > Coleoptera > Dytiscidae > Liopterus > Liopterus haemorrhoidalis. The sequence continues at coordinate 31,136 of OZ020626.1, forward strand.
AAATATCTGACTGTTCGAAGACACACAGTCGGTCCAGGTGACACTGCTCACGAGCAAGTCCTAGAATCCCACTACGCAAGTCAAAATCAATGCAAAGATGGCTTTTCTCGATTACTTCCGCAGACGAATCTACCATTACATATTCCATTGCTAAGCGATCAATCACCACATTGTTTTAGTACAAAGGATCCACACTTGTTAAAACCACCAACAGTTCTTAATGCAGGTAAAATAATTAAGTCTGTTCCTTTGGTTTAGGCGGAACTAGATTTTCAATTCTAGTTACTATTACCGATTGATTGAAGCCTTTGATCATTTTGTTCAGGGAAAGCCAACTTCAATATATAAAAAATAGCTAATGACAACTTACAAAAATGAAAATTCCGGTTAGTTCCGTCTAATCGTTTAAAGTATATGTAAACAGTATTGGTTTATAATCTATTTTTGATCAAATTTACGTTTTCTTGCTATATACAGTATATCTGAATTATAACCGAGTATTAAAAAAGTGTACAAATTTATGTATGTAAATCCATTTATGATAAAATTTACTGTTTGTAAATGAATATTTTCAGAGGTTATAATGTTGGTGCCAGGTTATACTCACAGAGATAATAAAATATTTTACTTTGATCTTAAAACATTTATTTGAATACTTAATATCTACACATTTCTCTAGAAATTTTATAGAAAGAGAACTGGTAATTTATTCTACACAAGAAAACTGTCAAATATTTGCAAACTAACACATTTACGGAACATCCACATGAAATAACAAGGGGTTTTAATTTTATTAACAATAGTTTAGTCAACATTAAAAGATTTTATTGCACATGTGAGACAGGGAAAATGAAAAATTCTACGTTAAAAGCTTGTTTAAAAACATCTGAACAGTAGAAATTCTCTTCAATAAATAGAAACAAAATTTTAGAATCATTAATAATCTTTCTTCCTCACTTGTAGCAAAACATAAGTATAAATGGTGCATTTATTAACTTATAACGCATTTTTCTCGTTGGTATTAAAATTAAATTGCAGCACTAATAAAGACACTTTGTCAAACACTACAATTTTTCTAATAAAATTCATCTAATATTGGAAGATGTTCTTCCTGTGAATGACAACCATACACACAACAAGGAGTATTTAATATTTTTTTCTTAAATTTATCACGTTATTCGTTGTAAAAACGGAGTGAGAATGGACAGAAACAAAAAAAACACATGCTGAACTATACGTAAACAATGACAGGATACGCGTTAATTTGAGTCACCAATTACTCCTGAATTTACACAGATTGAAAATATGGTCATGAAACTTGGAAACAGGAAGCCTAGGCTTACCTCAGGCTGTTATGCCAATGATGATGATTTATATTCTAGTGTACAACTAAATCAATATTTTTGTCGTAGCTGGTGGATTTGGACGCAGAGCTTCAGATGGTGGAGCGAATTTGCATATGTACTGGTCCAGACCAGGTTCTCGGGAGCAGTTAGCAAGCGCAGGCCCCAGTGGGGCAGTACCAGGTCCCCAAAGAGCTACAGCCGGACAAAGTGTTGGTACACAACAATTAGGCGATCACACAGGACAAGGATTAGAAGAACTAGCAGATCCTTACGCTGTTGCCAGGTACTTTTTAGAATATATGTTCTGACAATAAAAATAAATCGCTTCAAGGTTATGACAGTGAGATCATTACTTTCTGAGCGTTACATAACAGTAAACAATGAGTTAACTGTATTCCAATTCACAGCTGAAAGTTACAACTTAACAAATAACCAATTAGATTACTTCGTTGACCCGAATTCATCCGAGGAACAACGATAAAGGATTCCACACATCAAAGCGGCCGCGGTGGCGATAATGCAGCGGCCTAACGCAACCTATACAATACAATGAGACCACGCACATACAAGCGTTCCGCTATCTGAGAACGCCACCGACAGCAGCGTTCAGTCTAGCGATCACCAAACACTGGCGGCCGAACTCGACAAGTTGCGTTAGGCCGCGCGATATTCATTGTTTATATACCACAGAGTGAATATATTTAAGAAAATAATGTCGAAAATAGATAATTTAACAGAAAAAATCATAGATCAGTAAAGGATCATTTAATTTTGTATGACTTAGCACATCCTGATTACAAGAATATTAGGAAAACAAATAAAGTGTGGGACGAAATAGGAAAAGTTTTGGAAATTGATAGTAAAGTCTGTTCCAAACGATTAGGCGGAACTAGATTTTGCAATCTAGTTACTTTCATCGTTTAAATAATGCTTTTCAGCCGTTTTGTTTAAGCTTTGTAAATCATACTTGCAACAAACATTTTTTGGTTAAGGTTAATATCATTTTAAAATGTAATTTTCTTTATATTTTGATTTTTTTTGTCATTCTTAATACAAATATCCCATTTAATTATTTTTTGTCATTAAAATATGTAAGAAAATTAATTTAAGTTTGACATATGTCATTCGTTTCCATGGTTTCATTGTTGGAATTTTAAATTTTGACATCCCAACGTGAAAAATGAAATATCCCAAGCAAGGTCCCTTCTCGTGACAACCTAAAAGAACGAAATTCCCATTTAGTTCCGCCTAACCGTTTGAAACAGATTGTAAGTAGATTATTATTTTTCCTCTACATACAATTAATTATTATATTGTATTCTCGCAATCAATATTATCATACAACTATATACCGTGATTCACTAACTGATCGCTACCGCTACCGCCACTCCCACCGCGTTAGTGTGAGGAGACCTGATCGCTAGTCGTATCGCTACCGTGGCCGCCACCGCGGCCGCTTTGGTGTGTGGAATCCTTAATCCGTTGCGAATTTCATGTTTGTTATTTACTCATTGGTGTGTTGAGAAAAACAGTGTTCATTTAATAATTAATTGGTATAAGGTAGTAAAAATCTAATCTCCAACTATGTTATACTTTCTAGGTATATGCAATGCAGAGGAAATTCAAAAAGACACACCATGGCTAGTCCGGAAGAAGTCCATAATTTACAGTGCCAGTCTGCTTCAACCAGTGGTACTCAAACCACTTCCAGGACCAGGAGAACTGGACTTCTTACCGTTATGGAAAGACCGCCAGGTAAATATTTTTAGTACCAATGCATCTAGGTGTGCTTTTTGTAATTGATGTCTATTTTGTTTATCATTTTTAAATTTGAGTTGATATTATCAAATGGTACAGTATATTTTGATTTGGGTTTTGTTATAAAAAGTGCTTAAAAAGTATTTAAATATTTGGAAATTTAATCAAATAAAACGGTTGTCTAATCCAGAAAAAAATAAATAGCATAATATATAGATGGTTTCTTTAGTTTAGGCTCAACTAGTTTTTTAAATCTATGGTCTATTTCAAAGTAGAAAAAAGTAGATAGCGCTGCAAACCGAGTAGGATTTACACTGATCAAATACAGTATAGCGGGAAATTTAAAATAAGTTACAACTAGGGCATGGGCGTAGCAACTGGGTTAGCAAGTGATTTTTTTTTAAATATAAAAAAGGTTAATAAGATATTGAAATAAACAAGGCAGATATATGCAGTTCATTTTTGTAAGAACAAACTAAGAGGGAATTTTGTTTTCAATAGTTTGCACCTTTGAAGCTGTATGTTATGTTGGTATTAAAAAATGTCACTTTTTTGAAAATGTCGATCCATTTGACAGATGTCATCATGAAAAATGATATCTTAATTATAATGATCATAACCTTATCAACCTAAAGTCGGTTTTACAGCGTAAGGAATATTTTTAATTGACATTTAAAGTCAGTAACACACTATAAAAGTAACCAAAATAACCAGATCTAGTGTGTTCTTACAAAAGTGAACAGCTTATAATACACTTACGTTATTAATACGTGGCTAAAAGAGTTTAAACAAACAATATATCTTCAGAGCTAAAGTTTCTTATTTAAATAATTATTGTAAATAAAAAATAAAAATATATGTATATAAGCTGTTCACTTTTGTAAGAACACACTAAATCTGGTTATTTTGCTTACTTTTATGGTGTGTTACTGACTTTAAATGTCAAATAAAAATATTCCTTACGCTGTAAAACCGACTTTAGGTTGATAAGGTTATGATCATTATAAATAAGATATCATTTTTCATTATGACATCTGTCAAATGCATCGACATTTTAAAAAAGTGACATTTTTTAATACCAACATGACATACAACTTCAAAGGTGCAAACTATTGAAAACAAAATTCCCTCTTAGTTTGTTCTTACAAAAGTGAACCGCTTATATATGAAGGTCTAAAAATTATATCAATAACTTCTTCTTTGGGCACAATCAGCTGGGCTGTCTTTTGGCCTCACATTAGTCCTCTCTCTTGATCTGTTAATTGTCAAGTGTCAACAAATATTTATATGTCAGATAACCTAAAAAATATATAATTGCGTAAAAACAAATTAAAGTCTGTTCCAAACGGTTAGGCGGAACTAGATTTGGCAATCTAGTTACTATCATCGTTTAAATCATGCTTTTCGGCCGTTTTGTTTAAGCTTTGTAAATCATACTTACAATAAACATTTTTTGGTTAAGGTTAATATCATTTTAAAATGTCATTTTCTTTATATTATGATTTTTTGTGTCATTCTTAATACAAATTTCCCATTTATTTATTTTTTTGTCATTAAAATACGTAAAAAAAGACATATGTCATTCGTTTCCGTGGTTTCATTGTTGGAATTTTAAATTTTGACATTTCAACATGAAAAATGAAATAACCCAAGCAAGGTCCCTTCTCGTGACAACCTAAAAGAACGAAATTCCCATTTAGTTCCGCTTAACCGTTTGGAACAGACTGTACATGGAGAATTTTCTCCATAAAATCTACGCCAAGAATATAAATAAAAGTCTAAATATGTAAATAATAACAAAATATATGAGAAAAATTAAATAATATAAATAATATATATTTCCAATGTACGACACTGAACATCTGTCAACTTAGAATAAAAACAATATTTTTACAGTGTAATAGGGATGACGATCTAAACCAATCCGAAGCAAGGACAAACAGCTCCTATCTTCTTACACACATTTTTCTACTTTGAAATAGACCATAGTTTTACCGATTGAATGAAGGTTTTGAAAATTTTGTGTAGGAAAAGCCTGCTTCAATATATAAAAAATTAGCTAGTGACAACTTGAGAAAATTTAAATTCCATTTAGTTCCGCCTAAAGATTTGGAATAGCGTTTAGGAAATTAGAGGTGAAAAGTTGGCCATGTGGGGCCATGAATTTTCCCCATTCCTTTGAATGTCAAATATATTAAATAATTTAAATATTGTTCTAAATTAATTTAATGCGAATTCAACTTGATACAACTCTGTTAATTTACAAATTATCAGATTTTCACGACGTCAGGTCTTCCACATCTTAGGATTAGCTTACTCTGCACTAAATTGTTTTAACAAGTTATATTACCCGTGTTTTAACAAGTAACATATGTCATGAAATTCCTCTACGGATTTTTTGTTTTAAGCTGAGCTCGATTTTGAATTCTAGTAACTTTTACCGTGTATTACAGGATCGGTTCGCTAATCTGTGAAACTCTATATATTAAAATATATTGTACCAAAAATCACTTAAGCTTATTTTAGCACTTTTATTTATTTATTTTTATTTTAATTATGTTCTTTGCATGTGTGTTGTTTTCATTAGTTATAAGTCCAGAGTTAGTTCTCGAAGTAGAAGCTAGAATGAGAAGGAATTATCTTCCGGCTTCATTGCTACCAACACGTAAACATTCCAGACACGCTGTTAAACCACACTTGCCAACTGTTCAAGAAATGCAAGGTAATGCACGTACTATTTTAACACAATTTTAATTAGTTTTAAATATTTTTTTTATAAGCTGGGTTCGGGAAACAATCTCGGAGTGCTCTGAGTCACACTCCTGCTCGAGGAGTTAGGCATTTTATCGAACGCTCAGGAGTTAAACAGAATGATTCGAAGCACTCCGAGCTTGCTTTCCATCTTTAGTTGCAGTATTTAAAGAGTTTATTTAATTGTGTGGTTATGTTTTTAGGTCGAGAGAGCCAAAAAAGCGCTGAACGATACAGTCCAGTACGTAGAGCTAGTGATGGTTCTCCTGGTTCTTCGGGACATAGAACACATAGCCCGAAACACGAGACAAGAACTGTTCAACAAGAATATCAGCAGCTACAGCGAGGACTTGTTAGACACAGTCCACCTTTGGCCAGCGGAAGCTCTAAAAGCATTCCAGGTAACTTACTCCATCCCTCCCAAATTATTGTGTAGGTCTTCCACGATAATAGAGACGATATCTATAAATTTACATCTGTAAATCTGCATTCAGAGCTCATTAAATTAGTGGATTGTGCATTGTGCGCCGTGAATATGTTTAGTAGATAGTTTTAACGTTTATGACAGCGTTTACAGCTAAGGAAATTAGTGAGTTACGAATAGTGCGACATCTGGGTGTCTTTAAACCAACTACGGTGGCTTCGTAAAATGTTTATTATCTATTATCGTTTCCCTAATTCTGCTGTCCTAGATTTTTACTATCTAAACCTAACCTAATTACCTAAATTGATCATATTTACGGTAATTTTGAGCGAGATTTGTTGTTATCGGCCCGATGAGGCATAATTTACTTTGTTTGTGAAAAATGTGAATTAAAAAAAATCACAACTCAAAAACGGTTAGAGATAGTGACCTGCGGTTAGAAATTTTGGATTCCTCGTAGTTTATTTAGTCTAGAAAAAATTTAGGGCTTTACTCGTTTAAAGCGTTTTGAGATTAAGACATTTTTTTTTAATGACATAATTTACATTGTTTGTGAAAATTGTGAATTAAAAAAAAATCACAAATCAAAAACGGTTAGCGATAGCGGCCGTTGCAGTTAGAAATTTTGGATTCCTCGTAGTTTATTTAGTCTAGAAAAAAATTGGGGCCTTATTCCTTTTGCGTATTTTAAAATTATGACAGATTTTAATATGGCGTGATTTATAGAAATTTTCATCTTCACATAGACGTATCTCAAAAACGAAATGAGATAAAGACCTGCGGTTGCAATTTTTGAAATCTTAGGGCCCTAATTGACTTGTAACCATATTTTGGAAGAAAAAAATTTTTTGAAAATTTTTAATTTTTTTAAATTTTTTTTAAAATTTTTGATAAATCCTAACTAAAAAATGGTTAGGGATAGAAATCCGCGGTTTGAATTTTTGGAATTCTCATACATTGTTTAGTCTAAAAAAAATTTGAGGTTTAATAAACCAATTATTAAGTTTTGTATGGGCAGTAATCCAAAACCCTTGAAAATGGCCAAAAATTGAAAAAATCGTAAGGGGTAGACCTTAAAAAAATCGTGTTTTTGAAGCAAAAAAATTTTGTCTCAGATTTTATTGAAAATTGGTACAAATATGTATTTTTGGTCATAGATCAAGAAAATTTGGTCCATTTTAAAGTTTGGGCAAAAGTTTTGGAATTATAGGCAAAAAACTGAACCCAATCGGCTCTATCTCAAAAATTTGGGAAGTATGAATTTTTTAAATATTTTTTTCGTAATCCTCACCCCAAAATTAGCATAAAGTTATATTTTGGCTAAAATCGGACACAAAAAATTTTTGGCCAAAATTTTAGGGAAATTTTTTTTTTATTTATTTTTTTGAAAATTGGTATACTTATACATTTTTAGCCTTGGATCACAAATATATGGTCAGTTTTGAGTTACGGTCTAAAATTTTCACATTTGCGGCAAAAAAATAGTCCACAAAAGCCCTCTTTTCAATACAACTGTCCTTTTATTAATAAATATACCGGGTGAATTATTTAAGGAGCAACATACATGTTTCACATATAATGTTAATGAAGTGAGTCATTTCAAAAGCAACATAGCCATAAAACAAATGCTTATCGTATCCATAGAAAAGATAAAATATTATTTTTTAAAATATTTTTTGGACTTAGCTACTAAGGACATTATTATTTTTGTTTGTATGCAAATATAAACAAACTAATAAAAATTCATTTATTGTTTCTAATTTACTATTTTTTAGCCGTCTAGGAACTTTATCATGTCAAATAACTATTATATCTAATCACCATTGCATATCTGTTGCCATGGATATGAGCTTGCTTTCATAATTTGCTATGTTGCAAATGAAATAACTCACTTCATTAACATTATATCTGAAATATGTATGTTGCTCCTTAAATAATTCACTCGGTACATAAATTTATTAATTTGTAATAATTTCAGGTTCTCCGATTCACCAAGTTGTTTCGGAAAATAACCAACTAAAGCACCAGATATTCCAATCGACATCTCCAGTACATCAACTCATCCAAACAGGTTTATCAGATCTCCAGACAAGGGATCCAAGTTTAAAAATTGCGGATTCAACACTCGGATTACCACCGGAAAACTTATATGCAAATTATTGTTCGGATACTTATGTAAACTCACCAAGCTCTGCACATATGTCTACGTATACATCTAACGCTGGCAGTCAACTTGGTTCCCCGATACACCAGAGTAATATAATGTATAATCCGATACAGAATTTGGGACTTATTACGGGAAATAGTAGCCAGATTATTAATCCGATATATAGTTCCGGTAATATGTTTGGAGGAAGTGGACAGAATTCTCCGGTGTTTGGAAGTTATGGATATAATACTGGAGCTCCATTATCACAACCAACAAGTGTTTCTTCTATTACGCAAGGTAAGTTTTTTTTGACTTACTAAGGCCTGGTCTTTCCACCTTCAGGTAAACCTCTAGGTAACTATCTGATAGATAACGTTATCTGGAACTTCATCTGCTGAATAAATGTCAATACCAGTCAGTGAATTCAATACGTCCGTCTCATTATCCGTTAGATAACTATCTGATAGATAAATTTGTATTGAAAGATGGGATGACATTTATTCAGCACAGCAAGTATACAGACAAATAAAGTATTATTATTATTATAACCTTATCTGTCAGATAGTTACCTAGAGGTTCACCTCAAGGTGGAAAGACTGGGCCTTTATCTTAAAGCCTGTTTGCTGTATAACCATTTTCTGGTGTCGGGCTGCTTTTTTAGGGTTTTGTAGGTATGACTAAAAAACCCTTATACTGTCATTTTGTCGTCTGTCTGTCTGTTATCTGTCTGTCTGTCTGTCTGTCTGTCTGTCTGTCTGTCTGTCTTTCTGTCTGTCTGTTCGGTAAAAATTGTAGCCAAAGGCAGGGGCGGACTGGCCTTAAAATTTTTGTGTGGAAAAAATGTTACCAGCCCATTAATAAAAAATCAGCTGTGGCCACCACAGGACCGACCGCCATCATAAAGTACTTGTATAAAATACATGTAAGTATAAAAAATTGAGACAGGCTGAGCGGGGTTATGCAATTTTCAAAATCTTAATGAACCTTGCTATGTATATAAAAAAAATAAGAAAAAATACTGCACATATTTAGAAACCTAAATAATGGTATTAGCCATTCGAATTAAAATTAATAAAATATTTTAACATAAAATTTATTTTGGCATCCCAAATAATCATCATTCACTTACTAAAACCTGCGAAACCCTGAAATGTTTGAAAATTCACACTTCACATCAATTTTTTAATTTTCAATTTTTAGAACTTTTCGACAATTTTATTTGATGGCCTATTAATAAAGTTGTGTGCTAGCCACTAAATCTTCAATTTTTTTCTAAAATATTTAAAGTCTGAGGATTTCAAAAATTCAAACCGTAGGTCTCTCTCTCTTACCGTTTTTGAGATGATTGTTTGGAAAATTGGCATTTCCATATTTAAAAAAATGAATATGGAAAAAAATATATAATAATATTAAAAAAATAATAAATAAAATAATGCAAACGTATGTTTGTTAATAATAATAATAATAATAGTTTATTTATTTAGCTAATGCTAGTAAGATCCATATTAACAAACATAAACATATAAACATTATAATAAACATTCAAATCAAATTTAATTCTTATTTTGTCAATTTAAACCATTATCTGTCCACTTAGTTCATGCAAAACATGATTTTTGTCAAATTTAAATATCGATTTTTCGTAATTTAGTGCTTTAAATTTTTAATAATATATTTGAATTAATTGTTTGGGACCTTAAAAATAAGTAGGTCGTAAAATAAGGTTCCAAACTTGTTGCAAATTGGTTTGTAATGTTTTCTACAATAATTTCAAAACTGTAATACTGTGATAAATCATATTTTGAATGTTATTTTCTCAAATATTTTTAATATCAGCCCTGCCTACGAAATCCTGTAAACTATGAAAATTCACAGCTTATATATTTTTTCTGATAAACATGTTTCGTCGCATAAATGTTTACGTAATTCCTGTTAATGATATAAAAATAAAATTTCCTTATCAACTTATTTAAGAGGATTAATTATTTTTTTAATCCCATACTAATTCATTTGTGGTTAACAAAACATCGAGATAACATTAAAATGTCTTTCTTATAAATTCTAAGTTATTTTTTGTACGTACTTTAACATTGAATATATTGGGACTCGTGAAAGTGTAGTTATTTTTGAAAATTTGGGTATTAAATCAAAAACTATATCTCAAAAATGGTAAGAAATAGAGACCTAAGGTTTAAATCTTTAAAAAATTTAGTTTTACGATGTTTTTTCTGTAATATTTGGTCCGTAATGACCTAAAACTAATTGGTAAAATTTTGATTTTATTTTGTAAATTTCAAAAATTCATATCTCAAAAATGGTAAGAGGTAGAGACTTGAGGTTTGAATTTTTGGAATTCTCACACCTTGTTTTGTCTAGAAAAAATTAATGTAATAAATTTTTGTCCCACACTCTGTAGCCCAGATGGTTTAAATTAAAAATCTGAAAAAATTCTAAGTAATGTACATTAGTGTGAACCGGAATAGTACAACAGGAATTTTTGATCAGATTTTCGGAAAATAACGCATTTTTTGTGTTTTTTGGGTGACGATTTACAAAAGTTATAGTTATGTAACACACTATACTAGAAGGCATATCCTGTTCTAATGGTTAGCTTGATCGCTTGTTACGCAGCAAACTAGGGTTCGCTCCCGGGCAGAGGAGACAATTTTATTTTTTGTTTTTTTCCATTTTTATTTTGTTTAAATTATTTTGTCAAAATTCTAGTTATATTTTGGTAAATGTTACATTTAATTTTTAAGAGCGTAAATTTAATAACCAGTTGGAATTGTTGGAATTATATTTTCATTCTATGTGTCATGTAAACGAAACCAGAGGAGCGGAGCATATGACTTAAAAGAACCAATGGAAGCCATAGGCGCAATTTTCAAAATCTTAATGAACCTTGCTATATAAAAAAAATATTGCACATATTTAGAAATCTAAATAATGGTATTAAGTATTCGAATTAACAAAAAAATATTTTAACATAAAATTTGTTTTTAAAGCTCTTAGATTAACAGACGACAAAAAATTTTAAAAATGTCGTTCTTTTTGACGTGATTACTACTCAAAATTTGTCCTACACACTCAGCATGCCGCCTTCACTTATTATATACCTGCGAAATCCTACAATGTGTGAAAATTCACACTTCATATCAATTTTTTAAAACCATATTTCATATGGGTAGGCCAGGATTGGTATAAATAATACGTCGCATTTTTGTGGTTTTAGGTATAAGTGGTCTGAATACTGTAGGTCCAGTTCTACAAAGTATTCCATCTACATCTTTCCAATTGGAGCTCCGAAACCCTTCCGATGACTCGAAAATGGAGACCTGTCCATACACCAATCAATCCGCTGGACAGTTTTTACCGAACATTCACCAGAACCCTTTAAACTACCAGACCACACCGATAGCACACCATGCACACCATATTCTAAATATACATAACCACCGAAGTCTTACCAACTCTCCGATATCAAATCCTGGTTCTCCGGGATTAGATATGATCCAAGAGGAAACACATTTGCAGCCTTCCAAACAAGATTTGTCAGTGTGTCATCCGCAAATATCTGTTACGGATGTTTTAGGAAGTGAGGTTACGTTGGTAGCTTCTTCGGATACTTCGGAGGATAGTATGGATAGTTTAGATAATCAAAGGATACCGAAGATTCCAAGTTTTATTATTTCGGAGCCTTGTGAAAATCAACCATCAATTACAAGAGGTATGTGATTAAACCATGTTATTAAATAATGGAGGTTCTGCAATCAGAAGCCTAATTGAAGTTTTTTTTTGGGAAAGAAAATCATTATTAATGTGGGTTTTGTAGGTATGACTAAAAAACCTTTATACTGTCATTTTGTCTCTGTCTGTCTGTTGTCTGTCTGTCTGTCTGTCTGTCTGTCTGTCTGTCTGTCTGTCATTTTGTCGTCTGTCTGTCTGTCTGTCATTTTGTCGTCTGTCTGTCTGTTGTCTGTCTGTCTGTCTGTCTGGCTGTCTGTCTGTCTGTTCGGTAAAAATTGTAGACAAACAGCTAAACCTAGAGAGTTGAAATTTGGCATGCTTATACAACTCTTTGACCCGCACATAAGAAAAATACTAAAATATCTAAAAAACATATAACCCTAAAAATATAAACAAATAAGGGCTGATCGAAAATATATATATATATTTTTAATTCTGAGTAGGGTATCAAATGAAAGCCCTTATTACGTGGATTAACGATCAAAATTTTATTTTTGCAAAATAAATAATTTTGACGCGATTTTTGCCAAAAATGTGCAAAATAATTTTTGTCTCACCCCCTTTAAGCCAGAGGGGGTAATCTAAAAACCTGAAAAAATCCTAAGTAATGAACATTGGTGTGAACCGGAATAGTACAACAGGAATTTTTGATCAGATTATGTTTTCGGAAAATAATGCATTTTTTTGTATTTTTTTGTTGACAATGTAAAAATATTTAATACGTTATGTAACACAGTAAATCAGTAAGTGTTCATAGTCTAATGGTTAGCCTTCTCGCTTCCTAAGCTGCAAACTAGGGTTCGCTTCCGGGCTGGAGACAATTTTATTTTTATGTTTTTGTTTTGCATTTTTATTTTGTTTAAATTATTATTTTTGCAAATTTTGCATTTAATTTTGGCAAATGTTGCATTTAGTTTTTAAAAGCGTAAATTTAATAACCAGTGGGAATGGTTGGAATTATAATTTAATTTTATGTTTCAATTTATACGAAATCAGAGGGGCAATCTATCAAAAGGGGGGAGGGGGGAGCTATCAAAAGTTGCTATAAATGCAATAACTAATAACTTTTATTTGAGACGTTTTTTGATAAAACGAAAAATTTTTGTAAAATTTCTCAATATTTTCATACTTATATGTAACGTTTCCATGGTCATGATAAATAATATCTCCGTTAGAAAATATTAGGCCAAATTATTTCTACTCTGCTGCTAGAATGTATTTTATACAAGTACTTTATGATGGCGGTCGGTCCTGTGGTGGCCACAGCTGATTTTTTTAAATGTATCTATTACAACACTGCTAATTTGATCAAAAACGGTCCATAAAACCAGAGTTATAACATTTTATTTAGTTTTTAGAAATAGGGCCTCCGTTAGGCCTTTTTTTTTTGTATAGATATATAAACTTTGTCTCTCATATAAGGAGCAGAAACTAATTCTATTTAATGTGTAAAATTTTATCAAAATTGGCCCATAAACATTAAAAATATTGTAATTTTAAAAAAATTGGACCCCCATTTAGGCCTTTTTTGTACAGATACATGAATTTTGAACACCTACATACCAGGAGACACTAATTCTAATATTCTGTGTCAAATCCCATCGAAATCGGTCCATAAATAAGCGAGTTATGGCCGTGCTCTACTTTCGGTCAAAACTGGAGCAGAATTTTTTACCAACTTGCGAATTTGAGTTTTTTGACTATACAATCAGAAGCCTCATGCACTCCCAATTCTAAAACTGTACGTATTTTCAAAATCCGTTCATAAATAAGCGAGCTACAGTCATTTGAACTAGTTTCCATTAATCCGCTCTAATTATTTGGTCTAATTCAGTAATTAGTTCAGATATTTGGTTTAGTTTAGGTGTATTCCCGGGTTAGCAGCACTTGCCATAAATTTCTGAATCAAATCAAAATATAAATATACGTCATTTGGATTACAATGTAATTTACTGGAAAAACGTATGTTTTAATTGTAATTTATGCAGATAAAATTTGATCAAGGACTTTTTAATTAGGCCTTTTGATTGGCCCTAGGGACGTGTCGTCAACAAACGCTAAGTATCCGAAGATGGCTACCTATTTTTGTCTAATGATGACATTTGATATTTTTTAAGGAAATTAAATTGAAAATTTGTGCTGAAAGGGAGGTATTGTGATCATACCGATTTTGACATTTCGAGATTTCGATGGATCTCCACGAATTGAGGTTCCTACATAACGCATATTGTTTGTTAAAACACATTCCCCAAGATTGTTGTAAAATAACTTCGATTTTCTTTACAGGTATCGGTCGAAAAACCAGTACAGAAAGTACGGATGAAGTAAAATTCCAGCCGAAACCGACAAATCCAGAAGAAGAACAATATTATTTACGTAGAAACAGCGATAAAAGCTCTTGTTATTCGGACGATAGTTTATCAAATGATAGTTTAAGTATAGGCAATCAAAGTCCAAGTTCAAGTTCACATTACTCGCACATAATATCTGAATCGGAAGATAAAGGTACCATGAATCAAAACTTCGAAAAGATGCAGATTAATCATGAAGTAACGGAAAGTTATTTACATGATTTTGATAATGCGCAAAATTTTAATTTGGTTCTCGATTTATCTATGGGTTCTAATTATAAACGTAAGGAGAGTGATGCTAGTGTATCGCAAACATTTTCAAGTGATTCGTTAAATCAGAGTTCGGAAAGTAGTAGCTCTTTTTTAGCTAATGATAAACGAACATTGATTTCGTTTGATCCTGATTTATTAGAAAATTCACAAAAGAATTCTGGTTCTTTCGAAGTTGAACTCTCCGAAGTATGTTCAAAATTAGAACCGACAGATATTTTAGAAATGGTTAAACAAACAATTAATAATCAAATACCTCCAAAATGTTGCGTATTCAAACCGAATACTGAAGATATCTGCGATAAATTAAGTTTGGAGTACGAAGGTGGACTACAGATCGAATTAAAAATATGCGAAGATAAACAACGAGATTCGAAAGGTTTAAAAGTACGGAGGATAAGTGGTGACCATTTAGTATATAATCAATTATGTCAACAACTAATATCTTGTATGACAGTTTCGTAGTAATTAAAGTAAATTTTTATTTTTAAAAATTTTAAAGGAATTGATAATATAGAATTTTATCGATTTTTTTTTTAATTAGGGACTGTGCAATCTAAATTTGTTGACTGTACAGACTTACGGACATTTTTTGGGCCTTTTTGACTTATTGACTGGGGAATTGTTGTGATTTTAACTCATGTGTCTATTTTGTATCTTAAAAAGTTAAAAATTAACCGATCGAAGTTAAAAAATTTTAACCACGCTTTACAATATTTTGTTATCCTGTAACTCTATGACGTTTAAATTTTAACCTCGATGTGGTTAATTCAGTAGGTTATATTCGGAATTTTAACTCCAGCCAAATACATGGTGTTAACTTTTAACCAGCTGTAATTCTAACCTCTAAATGTCAAATAGCCAGAAAAAATGCATTTTTAGAATTAATCATGGCAAGTCTGTTTATTTGAAACCAATTATTACTATACCTATTACAGTCTGTTTCAAACGGTTAGGCGGAACTAAATGGGAATTTCGTTCTTTTAGGTTGTCACGAGAAAGGGACCTTGCTTGGGTTATTTCATTTTTCACGTTGGAATGTCAAAATTTAAAATTCCAACAATGAAACCATGGAAACGAATGACGTATGTCAAAATTAAATTATTTTTTTTTACTTATTTTAATGACAAAAATAAATAAATGGGAAATTTGTATTAAGAATGACACAAAAAATCAAAATATAAAGAAAATCACATTTTAAAAGAATATTTACCTTAACCAAATTGTAAGTATGATTTACAAAGCTTAAACAAAACGGCCGAAAAGCACGATTTAAACGATGAAAATAACTAGTTTGCAAAATCTAATTCCGCCTAACCGTTTGGAACAGACTTTATATAATTATTTTTACCAAGTTAGAACTTAACGCTTTATAACCTGAGATACAGAATAAGAAAAAAGGTTAAAATTTTAACCCCTAGTTAAAATGTTACTTTTTAACCATCATTTTTAACCAAATCTTTTTAACTACAAAAGATACAGAATAGACCAAACACGAGTTAAAACATTTAACTCTTTCTTTAGAAATTGTCAATGACTTTTGACAAATGAAACTTAATTTACAAGTTCGACTGGACATTAAATGATTATTTTGACAATTTTCCGATGTTAAAAACGTTTTAATTTTTTTAAATAATTTTAATAATACTAAAGGCATTTAATACTAGACTTGTTAGCTATATTCCAAGCTAGAACATTCCATATTAGACCTATAAACTAACATCTGATTCTACTTAAAATATTGGCAGAAATTGTATATAGCACAAATGTATATAGATGATAGATCTGATAGGCGAAATTAAAACGCTAAATGAAACCACAGCTTGGAACACTTCTAGTAAGTCTTGAATAGGATCACGAACACTAAAAAACGAACAATTTCGTGAATATATACAAGAGTTTGAGAAACTCTGATGATATTTCGTAAATATAATTAGCTGTGCTTTCTTTAGCGTAATTTTTAATTGTTTTATTTTTCAATCATGTATTTTAATACAATTATTAATGCATTTTTTATGTTTTTAATGAGATATGTCCTAGCAAATTACAACATAGTAGGATTAATCTCAACATGTAAGGGCTGAAATATTGCCTAATGGCTTCTTACTTTGACTATCGATAATTTTGATGATTTGGTAGAAACAGTAAATATTTCCAGGGGCGAACTATATCGGCCCAGACAAATTGCGACATCGGATCAAAAGTAAAGTAGAAAATTATAGTAATACCTAATAATAATACAGTCTGTATAATAAGACATCCTTGTTGATTTTTGGCGAACTATAAGAGAACAGGAAAAACTAAAAATAATATAAAAATTTACTGTTAATATTACGAGGGCATATTGAAAACTAATGCCTCCATGGCTATAACTTTATTAGTAATTGATATATGGTTAGGGTGACCATTCGTCCCCCATTTTGCGGGACTGTCCCGCATTAAGATGCGTCCCGCAAAAGTCCCGCATTTTAACATTTTGTCCCGCATTTGGATTTGGCAGGTGAGGACTTTTTTTTGCCCTTCACTTGGATTTGGAAGGTGAAGACCTTTTTTTTGCTGTTCACTTGGATTTTGGGAGATGATGACCTTTTTTTTGCTCTTCACTTGGATTTGGGAGGTGAGGACCTTTTTTTTTGCTGTCTGTCTGTCTGTCTGTCTGTCTGTCTGTCTGTCTGTCTGTCTGTCTGTCTGTCTGTCTGTTCGGTAAAAATTATAGCCAAACGGCTAAACCTAGAGAGTTGAAATTTGGCATGCTTATACAACTCTTTGACCCGCACATAGGAAAAATACTAAAACATCTAAAAACCATACCCCCCTAAAAATATAAACAAATATGTGCTCATCGAAAACAAAAATATTTTTTTTTAATTCTGAGTAGGGTATCAAATGAAAGCCCTTAGTACGTGGATTAACGATCAAATTTTTATTTTTGCAAAATAAATTATTTTCATACGATTTTTGGCAAAAATGTGCAAAAAAAATTTTGTCCCACACCCTGTAGCCCAGATGGTTTAAACTAAAAATCTAAAAAAATTCTGTATAAGTAATGTATATTGGTGTGAACCGAAATAGTACAACAGGAATTTTTGATCAGATTATGTTTTCGGAAAATAACGCATTTTTTGTGGTTTTTGGTTCACAAAGTACAAAAGTTATACCAATGTAAGACACTCACATGCATAGCGTGCGATGGCTACATGCGTTAGAGCGCTCTTAAACTGGCTGGAAAACGAAGGGTTTCGAGTTCGAGTACGGAGTGAATTTTATTTTTTGTTTTTTTTTTGCATTTTTATTATGTTGAAATTATTTTGTCAAAATTCTAGTTATATTTTGACAAATGTTGTATTTAATTTTTATGAGCGTAAATTTAATAACCAGTCTTATTATATGATTAACAGACGATAAATTATTTTAAAAATATCGTTCATTTTGCCGTGATTACTACAAAGTAAAATTTGTCCTACACACTCAGCATACCGCCTTCACTTATTATATACCTGCGAAACCCTGAAATGTGTGAATATTCACACTTCACATCAATTTTTTCATTTTATAACGTTTCACCCAATACTTCACAAAGTCTACTGACTTGTGCATATATTTTGCTGCACTTGAAAAGGACTTTTTTGGCCCTTTTTGGTGGGTACATAAAAATACTACTTCAAAACGTTTTGCATAAATAGTCACTATCCTTTTTTCAGTAACTCTACCAAGCTGTTAGGTATTTGAGCCCTTAAGAATTAATTTTAAAATAAATTTTAACTACCCCATTTTGTAGTTTAAAATATTTATATTATTTTAATTAATTTTATAAATAATTGTATTAAAATATTAAATTCGTAAAACTTTTAGAGTTTCATAAATTTAAGATTTAGTATTTCCGTCCGAATTTTGCAAAAATTAAATTAAATTAAAAAAATGTCCTGAAATTTTGGACACTATTATTAATATTAATTCTGTCCGTTTTATTCTTCCAGAAAAGACTTTATTGTGAAAAAACTTACACTATACAAAGTATTTGCCATTGCTTGCTATTATTTTTTCCCATCTGTCTGGCAATTTTTGTATTCCGTGACAGTAAAACGACTCTTCATTCGAAGCGATCCATTCATTGAGCTATTTCTCTGGGGCCATAACTATAAGAGCTAGACTCTTGCTCTTATAATTATGGCCCCAGTTGTGAAAAGCCCCAATAGGGGATAGGCATGATTTTTTTTTATTTTTTATTTTATTCCTCTTGTTAAATATAAACATAAAAAACAGTTTTTTTTTTTTTGTAATTTGAAGGCTTAAAAAAATCATAAATGTATGTAGCGCGCGAAAACGACGTGTGACGTCATACCCCTTCTAACTGACGTATGACACTACTAGCTTACCGGCGTACATAGTCTGTTCTGAACTTATTTGTTTGTATAACTTTCATAGGTTATGTAAAGTTAGAGTGATTTTAGTTAAAATAAAGTTTAATTCTATAAAAACAATTTATACATGTTTACCGAATTAAATTTTATATTAAAATAGATAACTTATATTGCAGTATTTCAATTATGCCTCTAACAAAACGTAACTTCATGTAAACAATGTAGTAAAATTCTGACATCTAAATTACATAAATATTTACATTTTACAGAGTTGCAGCGTTTGTTTACATAAAGTTATAGAATATAAAATAAAAATTACTTTGACACCACGTATTTCCTCAGCACTGTAGCATTCATTATTTTTCATATATTCCATGAGCATAAATGCATCAATGTTGGGTAAATTATCACTCTGAGCCCTAACAAAATCTTTATCTGCCATTTTAATAATAAATGCGTGAAAAATTGCTTAAAAACAAATACAAAACTCTCGAACAATACAATACACACACGTGTAAAGATTATGTTGTAGCTGTATCTGTGATGTGAAACCCCTATCGTTTGACGTCATACTCAGTCGTTTTACTCGGCAACCTTCGCTCCGTGGTCGGCTTATTTCAAATTTACAATATTTTAATTCAAAAATTTGGCTATAATATTAATTAAAATGTAATTTTTGTTTTGTTAGGTGACATAACTAACATTAACATATCAAAATAATGTAGTTTTAAGGAAATACAAATTTTATGCGTATCCCCTATTGTGTACGGCCCGAATTGTCCATCGCCCCAGTTGTTAATGGCCCCAGTTGTGAAAGGCCCCATTTGTGAACGGCCCGAATTGTCTTACGGCCCCAGTTGTCTGGTTACCTAATTCACACACCTAATATGATTGATGTTGGAAGCTTTCTCACAAGCTTCTCATGAATTTGTAGTATACACCATAGCGTTCTAGCGGTTGAAAGCCTCAATTAAAAATATATATGATGACTTAAGCTAAATAACATTGGTGTTTGCAACCTTCTCACAAGCTTCTCGTGAACTTCTAGCATACACCATGGCGTTCTGGCGGTTGAAAATCTTCTCACTATATTTTTTTCCATAAAAATTTTGGCTTTAAATGTTTTAAAAATGCCTAAAGACTTCCCACTTTTCCCCAAAGGGTTGTGAAAAGGCTATCCCTTTGATTTTTCTATAAATTCGTCCCATTTTTTTTTTTTTAAATAGTTTTTATTTATGGAACTCTAAAACCTGGATGTAAATAAATAAGGATTTGAAAATATATTCGCAAAATGTATATTTTTTTATTTGTATATATGAGAACACATTCCTAAAGATTCATTGAGATTCTATGTTGAATTTAGCGATAGATTTTTGAATCGCACCAAAAAGTTGTTTTGGAATTTTTTGGAGTAAAAATAAAAAAAAATTAATATTGCACAAATTAGGACATGTGATTTAGAAGTTTAGTTTTAGTTAGTTAGTTAATACTATCCGCACATGTACTTTGTACAGAGGTTGTATAATAAGTTTTAGTATTTTCTGTCAATTCTAATGCTGTGATGTAAATAAATTGATTGAAAGAGAAAAATGTATGTTTCTTATTTTTAGTTACACCAAGATTCAGCTCTACTAGACTACGTAGTGTGGTTTTTAAAAGGCTCATATTTTAAAATAGTCTGAAATCATGCGCTCTTACCCGTTAACATTTTTGGATTACTAAAATAAGTGTATTTTTTTTGTAATTTCGTTACGAAATATTGACATTTTTTTATTATTTTGAATGTCAAAATGGCATCTAACTAGTTAGTAACTAAATAGTTACGAAAAAACCATCCAAATCATCGGTTGGAAACCGCTGGTCTAGTATCTGTACCTTAATATAAGTAAAATTATTTTAATCAGACAATGATTGAGTAGATTTTACTCAATTAAGTAGTTTGTCAGTTAGCATGTTTTTGTTTATAGTAGTCTGTGATATGCCAAAGGATGCCTCTATCTAACGGTAAGTCACATGCCGATCTTCTTCAATCATTTTGCGCACAGCATCAATGTTTTTTGGAATCACAACCAATTTTGGTCGACCTTCACGAGATTCATCACTGACGGACGCACGACCACGACGAAATTCTGCAAACCAATTGTAAAGTCTTTTCTGATGGTACTTTATTACCAAAAGTTGAATGAAGCGAATCTATGCATTGTTGTTAAGTTATGCCTCATTTTCATGCGGGTGTTGGAAGTGTGGAACAAAAGATTCAACCAATAGGATCGCTTTATTTTGAAAAAACCCGTACCATGGTATCGTAGGCGCGGTGTTACAAGCGCGGTGTCGCAAGTTCAGAAATTTCAACTCTAACGCCGGCCGCACCGTCGAAACCATAGAAACAGATATATTTTTTCGGAATGGTGAGATCTTTAGCGAGACACTTATATTAATTTCATAAAAAAAAAAATTAAATAACGTAAATTGATGTAGCGAAATAGCGACTTTTACAATGCTGTCGGCAGTCATAAAGTTTATTATTATGGATTCGGTTTCAAATATCTGGTCTGCAGAAATGTCATGCAGTGGGTATACTAATAATACACCCCCAAACAGGGGCCAACAGAATCTTCATTCTAAACTGTGATGTCAAGTAAAAAAGATTGTGTATTAAATTCTTTTCTTGTAATTGAAGTAACTGTCTGTGTTTTTTATGTCTCATTTTTTGCAACAAGTTAAAATAATCTCCCTGTTGCCTTCTGTTTCTATGTATATATGGGACGTACCCACCATCGCTTTCCTTCATATCGCAGTAAGTCTAAATATGCATAAAAAAGAGCTAGACGTCTCCTTCGATTTGACGACATATTTAATGAAATTGAATAACCGTTTACTCCAAATACTTGTATAAACTTTTAGGTTAGATTTGGGTTAGATACAAATGTTGTCAAAACCGAAAACGCGCACTTATTACGCCTCCAACCCCACCATGAAATTCGAACTTTTAAATATAACACCATGCCTCTCACCCCTGTCGCGTCTTTGACACTACCATGAAATGATGCATTATGGACAACGATTTGTTGTTATAGTAATATTTTATTTATATTTGATGTTTCGTAAGTTTGTTTTTAATAGAACATTTTCATTTATTGTTTATGCAGTTACAAAATATGTTATTTTTCCTATTTTTATTAATTTATTATGTTTACGCCGAATCTAATTATGTGCCAGTATTAATGTGGAGTGATATAAAGTAAGCATTTATTTTTTGCACATTGAACACAGAATTTTCATTTTGTTTGACAGAAAATATTCATTTGTTCCAATATTATCAAGCCTACTAAACCAATAACAGTATTGTTTTCATAAAAATTTCCTTTCATAAAAATCTACTTGTTTTTTTCTTCTAAAAATGAAGTTTTAAGGCATAAAAAAGGGGCTTTAGCCTGCGGAAAGATTTTCTGAACACCTTGCAAACCAAACTTGGGTGCCCAGAGGCGATTTCTTTTAACTGGAAGAGGGCTTTAGTTCAAAAAAGGTTGAGAAACACTAATCTGCACCGTATTTATGCCTAGTTTTATTTTTCAGTGAAGAACGTGATTTGAATCCAGCTCTAAAAGTTCTCACGAAAGAATCATTTATTAGTATTTTAAATAATAATTTAAAAAATAAAAATGCAGTTATATTAATATTCGTTGAACCTAATGTAAGTATAATAAAGTCTGTTCCAAACGGTTAGGCGGAACTAGATTTTGCAATCTAGTTACTTTCATCGTTTAAATCATGCTTTTCGGCCGTTTTGCCTAAGCTTTGTAAATCATACTTGCAACAAATATTTTTTGGTTAAGGTTAATATCATTTTAAAATGTCATTTTCTTTATATTTTGTTTTTTTGTGTCATTCTTAATACAAATATCCCATTTATTTATTTTTTTGTCATTAAAATATGTAAGAAAAATAATTTAATTTTGACATATGTCATTCGTTTCCATGGTTTCATTGTTGGAATTTTAAATTTTGACATTCCAACTTGAAAAATGAAATAACCCAAGCAAGGTCCCTTTTCGTGACAACCTAAAAGAACGAAATTCCCATTTAGTTCCGCCTAACCGTTTGAAACAGACTGTAGATGATACTTAAAGTGACGTCAGCAACACTAGCGCCGGTGTACTTTTGCCAAACTAAGCTTTATTTTATTTATACATTGCCGGAGAAAATGAATAACTTTATTTTCAACAAAGACGACGTATCGGGTGTGAAATAAATATATAATATAATAGAAGATCATTCTATTCAAGAATTAAAAAAGTGGTTAGTTGTTTCGCGCGCAATATAAAAGTGGAAACACTCATTTTAAGTACACGGTATACCTTGAAACGTACGAGAAATAAATAATAATAACGGAAATAAACAAACATCACACAATACGCTTAGTCAAAAACAAATCAAAGTAAGTGACGCCACTGAAAGGTGTTAAACTGTTGATAAAGCAATGGACGAAATTTGGTTTATGCGCACGGGAGCCGTTAACATCCGTGTTTTTCTTATGTTGAACGAAGTCTAACAATTTTTGCTGTGCGCCAAAGATTATAGGGATTTGCAGCTAAGCACCCTACCATCTGGTGAGCGTTTCATGAACTTGTGTACATCAGATAACATTTCGTTTTGTGTATTGGTTTTGTATGAAGTTTGTTTTTAAAGTTTTATTATAATCATTGAAAAATGTATAATACATATTGATGTGTGCCTATGTGCAATTCATTGAAAATAAGAAACCCGGAAATATCGTTTCATTTGTTTCCACTAATATCAGACACCGTACGGTTCGAAACAAAATTGGGAAAGCAAGAGGTTAGGAATCGACGCGATGTTTAGATAAACAATTTAAAAATTGGAAAAAAAGTGAGCCCTTATATCAAAGTTTGCTCATTACATTTTAATGATAGTGACTACAAAAAATATTTTCAATTTTGTATTTATTATCGCATATCTTGAAAATTCCTGTTATTGTGTGTGGGTTTGTAATGCACAAGTCTCTAGGCATAATGCATAAATCTTTATGAACTCTCTTTTTTTTCAGTGACTCCACACAATATTATATGCCCAGCATTGTAGATTTCTACCCCTTGGTAAACAACACGGGAATTATTATTTCCTCCAATATAGTCGACAATAATAATCGACAATGGAAAATCGCCATAACTTAAAACCAGATCACAAAATGTAGTATTTTAGATGTTTACAAGTGTTGTCACTTCACAAAATCAGAAAATCCCAAACAATTATTTATTTTTTGTCGTTTTTTGATACACTTTTCGCTATTATTTACTAGTAAATGTCAAGTGGTATCTGATTTAGAATGGTTTCAAAAAAATCCGCGTGGCGCTACGATCTTAAAATTTTTCCCCTATAATTAATTAAAGATGTAACCATAGTAACAAGAAAATTATTTTTCAGCTTTGTTCAGAAGATTTTAGAACGAATATGGACAAAGACTTTTTTGTTGATTTTGAAAATGATAAAAAAAATTATGTACATTATTACTCAAACACTCAAGAGCCTATTAAAGCTGTGAAAACAATGTTTAAAAACAAATATATGGAATATTCAATGCACGATAAAGAACACATCCAAGTAAAACCAAATGAACCAATTATTATAAATTTTAAAGAATCCAAGAAAAATGAAAGTCGACGAATAATGTTCAAGAGGCATGGCTCCTTAATGAACTATTTATATAAACGTATATCATCCACGTATGAAAATATTATTGTTATATATACAGGATACAAGTCTTCATGGGAACAATGTCTACAGCAACCTATTCGGGTAATACTATTTAGGATACATTAGGGAAGTTAATTTTTACCAAGATTATTAAAGTACAGGTTGCCTCGTAATTTATGACCAATCAGAGCGTGAGAGGGAATACGTCACACGTATGCGTAGTTCAAACTAGCATACAGAATTAATATAGATGTTGCACGTTTTTAATTTTTTTTATTGACTAAGTTTATACAGGCGGACACACTTCTCGTGGCCGGGCGTGGCTTATGGTGCGCATAGAGAGGGTACTATGAAAGACAGAGACAGATACAAAGAACAGTCAAAGAAACAAGTTCACATTCTTACACGTGTACATTATATTTATCAGTTAGGTACGTCTATAAACACAAGTTCCTCCCATCACAGTCGAACAACAAAACTATAGAAACGAATAGCTGCTTGATTTAAGTGATTACTGCATTTGACGTTCACTTTGTCGACTTGTTTATTAGCCAGAGCACCCCCCTCCCGCGTCTTTTTCCAAACTCCAGTAATTTCAAGTAGATTGTAAATAATATAGGCTTACAAAAATCAAGAACATTGCTAATTATTTCTCGACTTTGACTATTAATAGCACGTCCACTTAGTTTGCTTTTTGTCTCCATGATTTTAAATATTTAATATATTTTGAATGTTGCGCTTATGCACTTGACTGTAATAGCGTGTGTAGGAAATAATGAAATTCGCCAAAGTTATAATCCCAACTAAAAATTTCACGCGCATGTTTCACGCCCGGCTACGAGAAGTTTGTCCGCCTATAATAGATATTTATTTCAAGACAGTTCTACTGAATAAATTATAAATAAACACTCAAGGAAATTTTATACTGATTTATATAAAATTTAAGGTGATGAGTATTTGTATTATAGTTAATAAATAACAATAAAATCGAATACAAATATAATTTTAGGTATATTTAAATAAAAATAGAAAAACAAATTGCTATAATAATTAATAAAATTGGAGGTTATATCAGTTTTTAAAAACGGCTGGACGTATTTTAACAAAATTTGATACAATAGAATAGAACCAGTATCAAATATTGAGAACTGACACGCTCGGATACGCAGTCTGGTGGTCAAATATTGTACTACGCGACTGTAGTACTGTTTGAAATTATTACATATGTTCTAGTGTTGATTTTTTATTAGAACGTCAATAGATACATTTTCATAAAATAAAAATGTACTATGCTTCAATTAACCTGTCCCCTGTTATCATATTCACAGCTGAATGCTAGACAATTCAGCCATATTTGCCTTGTATTACAGCGCCGCCAACGGTAATGTCACTTCTCAATAGGCATGGTATCTCAAATTTTCTTTCTTAGGGGCTGTTTCTGAGTTAAAACAGGTACTAAAAAACTTAAAATATTTCCTTTATAAACAGAACTATCTTAACAGAAAAAACTATACAATAAAAATTGTTTATAAGAAGACAAATCTTATTTGTTCTATGCATTTTTTCAATTTGATGAATATTAGGATAGTTACGGGAGAACACTCTAAAACTAAAATATTGAAATATTTCACTTATTATTCTCTTCACATGAATCTAATTAAATTTATTCAGAACGAAGCAACATTCCTTTCGAGGAAAAAATAAATTAAAACGAGCTAGAACTTGGCCCGAGTTACGATTGCATGTAGAAAGCATCGCGTATTATAGTGTATTTTTTTGCTGTGTCGATTACTGTGTATGATTTAAGGTATAAAGGTTTCCCGGTTATCTATTATAGAGAATCTAGTATTATTTCATAATATTTTGAATTATTTCAGAATGTTAGTGCAAAAACTATTGCAGACAGTCCTAGTAGAAGATATAAAGGTAAGAAAAATAAAGAAAACAACTGTATTGCTGCATTCACAACTTCATTAAAATAAAAAATTAGAAATAACATAAATGTGGTTATAAAGGCCCTGTTTGTCTTTGCGTAATAGTCGAGGTATGGAATAGATGCAGGCGTACAGTGGTCATATATGCTGAATTTAGTTCTAATATTTTTTTTTCTTGTATTACAGGTGAAGATCTAATTATGATTGAAGATGAGGCTCCAAAACAGCCAGTAGAAAAAAAAGAGGATGGGAAGTATCAACCGAAGTCAAAATACTTTTTAATAACCATTTATAACCATCAGTTTCGATTACCATTAAAAGATTAATGCTGCATTCATAGCCTTAAAATTATAAATAAGAATTAACGCTAGATTAGTACGTGGAAATTAGTACAAGATTAGTACAAGGATATTTTGTATATCCACTTTGCTGTCCAAGGAGGAAGTTTACCGTTTTTAGAT
This sequence comes from Liopterus haemorrhoidalis, assembly GCA_963971575.1. Classification (NCBI taxonomy): domain Eukaryota; kingdom Metazoa; phylum Arthropoda; class Insecta; order Coleoptera; family Dytiscidae; genus Liopterus; species Liopterus haemorrhoidalis. The sequence continues at coordinate 58,403 of OZ020626.1, forward strand.
AAAAAATTAAAATCAATTAGTCTGTATCTCAAAAATTAGAGCTGCTACGAAAAAGAGTCAGGTATTTTTGGAATGATCACATCAAAAATATCCAAAATCAGTTCTTACTTTTCCGGCACCAAGATAAAAAAAATTATTTTGTTGGGCTGTGAATACAAGAGAATAAGAGGATGCAAATTTAAAAAAATACAAACAAAAGAAAAAAAAAAATAAATAAAGAAAACAACTGTATTGCTGTTATAATGATTTTTTTCTTATATTGCAGGTGAATATATAATTAAGATTGAAGATGGGAGTCCAAAACCGCCAGGAGCAAAAAAAGAGGATGGTAAGTATCATCCAAAGTCAATATATAGTTTTATATGGATAGATACAGAATAATATGGTCATAGAAATTTTTAGGTTAAGACAGATGCTTACTGCGCATGCGTCAATTATAAATTAACGTAGGAGTCTGCAAACTCCTATTGTGATGGGGTACGTTCCAAAACATAAGTCTTGGAGTTCGAGTTTACTCTAAGATAATGTGGTCATGTGATCATGTTTTGGAACGGCGATGTTAAGGTTAGGAGTGCTTATATGAAAATTCCCGCTAAAATATTGTCAACACGACATATTATTTTAAATAATTATTAATATCTTTAAATAGTGATGGATAAAAAGAAGAGGGAAGTATGTATTATTACTGCTGATTTGAGTCAACAACGTATATCTATTAACGGTAATTTTAATAAATATTTACAAACTATTGTATAATAAATACCTTTAATAAATACCCTATAATTAAGTAAAAGATTTCATTTTTATTTCAGAATCATGAATTTCTGTCAATTTTTTTCCATAATTCCTGTTTGCCATAATTAATTTTTGTTAATTTCTATAAGTCAAAACTTACATTACATGCGTACGCATTCAGCGCATGGGAGTAAATATTACCCACCTTGCAAGCAGAGTTAAAAGAGTAAACTCTAGGGTTAACTCAAACCGGAAACTCGAATGTTTTGGAACGATCTTACTAAACTCAGAGTTAAGTTTAGAGTAAACTCCATAGGTTTTGGAACGTACCCATGGTATTCAATTTGCTCAACAACCGGTGCGCAGGGGTATTTCAAAACACAACATTTTCACAAAATTCAAAATAGTATATTTATTTAAATTAAACATTAAGATATGTAATTATTTTAAATATTGCCAAATAGCCCTCTGGTTTTCGGTCACTTCTACTTCCGTTTTTGTTTTTCCACTAGGATCATCCGAACTGTGGTTGCTACTTAACTAATTTAGCACTATCGCTACTGAATCCCAATCTATTAAAGGCAAACCATTCAAATTAATAACCATTATATTACTTATATTTGAAACGATCAGTCTGTTTGGTTTTTCTGTGCATATATTATTCATAAGGCTAAAGCCTCTTTCAGCTTCTGCTGAACTGACTGCTATGGTCATTCCCTGTATCTAAAGTATTTTAACAAACGGTTCGCCGAACTTAAAATTTCTTAACAAACAGTTCGAGCGAACCGGGTGAATCCCATCACAGTTTATGAGTATAAGTTTAGTTTAGTACATAGGTTGTAAACGCAAACGTACAGTTACGTTTAACAAACATTTACGTTAATTCTAAGTACTAATTCTAATTTATAATTTTGAGGATATTGACAGCTGAATACTAGACAATTCAGCCATATTGCCTTGAAAAACAGCGCCGCCAACGGTAATGTCACTTCTCAATTGAGCCATGGCAGAAACAGCATTTTTTTATTTAGTTTACTATATATATTTTTGTATTTTACAGAAAAAAGTCTTATACAGTTTGAAGATTCGACAGATGAAAATGAAGGCAAGTATTGAGTTGTTTAAATATGTTTATTATTAAGTGGTACAATTTAAATCAGACGAATATTGTCTATTTAGGTCCGGTCTTTCCACCTTCAGATAAACTTCCAGGTAACTATCTGACAGATAAGGTTATTTGTAACTTCATTTGCTGAGTAAATGTCATCCCTTCTTTCTATACAAATGTATCTATCGGATAGTTATCTAACGTATAATGAGACTGACGTATTGGATTCACTGACTGGTATTGACATTTATTCAGCAGATGAAGTTATAAATAACCTTATCTGTCAGATAGTTACCTGGAACTTTATCTGAAGGTGGAAAGACCGGGCCTTAGTGAAAAAAATCTTTTTTATTAGAAGATGATACATATTTTGACCCATATTATTTAATGAGTTGTGATAGTACTAATAGTAAATGTCCGACAAATATTTAACTAATTAAACTTTATTTTATGTTTACAGATGAGAATATGTATGTCATAGGTGATAGAGGACATATACCTGGTTCTTCTGCAGATAAGGATGCAGGCAAGTATTTTAAATGAGTTATTGCTGAAGCGCTACTATCACATTGCTGCCTTTAAAAAAAGTGCCCAAGTGTAAAAGTTGCAAGCAGAAAATTAATAACTATCGATGCATCAAAGAAAATTGCTTGGTTTAACGAGTTTAATTTAGTAAACACGCATTCATCGGCCATTAAAAGATATTGATAGTTGTGCTCAAAATGTTTTAGTTAACTAAACTATATTTTGCTTTACAGATGAAGATATGTATATCATAGAGAAAATACCTAGACCAGGTGCGCAGGCAGCTAAATATGAAGGCAAGTATTATAATTTTTAAATATACAGGCAACCTCCAATGATCACCAAAATTAATGACTGGATTTTCAAAGATTATTGGATTTTCGACTGTTGATTAAAACTCCTCAATCGTAGTTCTCCATGACTCACTCCTTATAAACTCCCTATATATATTCAAAAGTAGAGGCCCTAATATTCAACCTTGACGTACTCCTGAGCTTACTTCGAGAAAATTGCTAGCGTATAGCTGTCGAACCAAATGTGAAACATGATCCAAATCCAGAATTAGCCAAATTCTATGCCAGTTGATAGAACTGAATGTTTTTTTTTATAATCTCGCACTTACCTTGCAAGCATGAGAGAGAAATACAGTGAATTTCTTTTATCCTGCAATATAGGTATTATCGTTACTATGGTAATTGAAATCTGACAACAATGTAAAATGAGCTTCCTTTAATTTGCAACATAGGCGATTTAAGTGTATATTTTTCATTCAAAAAATTTTTACACCAGTAAAGAAAAAATCATGCTTGTAACTTGGTACATTTCTCAGATGAGTTTGAGAGAAGTTTCTGCTATGTTCAGTGCTACTTATCCGAATCGTCCTATACTGCATACCTCTACAATATCGAGGCTTGTTTCAAAATTTAAACGCCATGGATGACTCAATTTGAATCATACAAAAGGAAACGAAAATCAACTGACTGAAGAAAAGAAATTAGAAATTGCTTTAGAAGTAAAGTAATAACTGTACATCCACTAAATTAATCGCTCAAACCGTATCTGTGAGTAAGTTATCTGTATATAGAGCTCTTAAAAGTGAAAAATACCTGTCTTACAAATTTCAAAATCATCAATAACTTGAGAGAGATGCGGCAACGGATGGATTTTTGCTTTAATATTTTCGAAAAAATTAATACCAACCCTATTATGCTCCGAATTTTATTTACCGACGAAACAACTTTGAATTTAAATGGTGAGTTGCACTGCCAAAATTTTAGGTATTGGGGTCGAGAAAATTTAGAATTTAGTTCTAACGAGGAACAACAGAGCAGAGCAGCATGTTAGAGAAAGGGTGAAGAAAGCAAGAATGGTTATGGGGAAGCTATGGAGCATAGGAGAGAGGAGGTTTGACGACTATATCAGGTGGAGAATGAAATTGTTTGACGGGATTGTGAAGAGTATCCTCATGTACGGAGTAGAGATCTGGGGATGGAAAGAATGGGAGATAGTAGAAAGGGTACAAGAGGGATACATGAGATGGATTATGGGATTAGACAGAACGACACCAGGATATATAGTGAGAGAGGAAATGAAGAGGGAAAAGCTGAGAGTAGGAGCCGGGGCGAGGGCGGCGAAGTATGAGGAGAAAATCAGGAGGGACGAAAGAAGGAAGATAATAAGAGAATGCTGGGAAGAAAGAATGAAGGAAGAACAAAAAGGTAAACTGTCGGAATGGGGAGAAACAAGGAAAGAGTACTATTGGAGATGTGGGATGGACATAAGGGAAGCTGAGCGAAAGAGAAATGAAGGAAGAAACATAGTAGAAGAATTGAGAAGGAGAGACAAGGAGGTACAGGAGCAGGAAAGAACAGTAAGAATAGACAATTCAAGGAATGTGAAAAGGTATAGGGAGATAAGGACGGTAGGAATACCTAAATATTTGAAAGGGAGGAGAGGAAAGGCAGGGGGCAGAGTTAGAAGGATTGCCAGATTAAGATGCGGAAATGAAGAACGGAGTAGTAGGTATTGGGCAAAACCGGAGGATAGGGTATGCAGAATGTGTAGAGAGGAGGAAGAATCCTTGGAACATCTTACAAAAAGATGTGGAAAGATGACAAAATGGGAGGGAGAGATAAAGGAGCTGTTGAGTGAAGAAGGAAAGGGAGAAAGGTGGGCGAGAGTACTCGAGGAAAGAAGGAAGGAATGCGGAGAGGTAAGACAGAACTGAGTACAGGAAGGAAGAAAGAGGCAATGGAGGAGGAAAGAAAAGAGGGAAGAGAAGCGAAGAAAGAGGGGAAGAAGAACTGGAGTCAAGAAGGAAGGAGACCGGAGACGGAAGCCGAAAAGAGATTACGAAGAAAGAGATGAACACCGGAGGTAGAAGGTAGAAGAAGAAGAAGAAGAAAGAAAATCATAAAATTATATTATATTATTTTATTTTATTATATTATTATGATTATTTTTCTCAATGTAATAGTTAAAACCCTATACGCCGCAAGGCCTAGGGGAAATAAAGAATTATATATTATAAACTCCCTATATATATTCAAAAGTAGAGGCCCTAATATTCAACCTTGACGTACTCCTGAGCTTACTTCGAGAAAATTGCTAGCGTATAGCTGTCGAACCAAATGTGAAACATGATCCAAATCCAGAATTAGCCAAATTCTATGCCAGTTGATAGAACTGAATGTTTTTTTTTATAATCTCGCACTTACCTTGCAAGCATGAGAGAGAAATACAGTGAATTTCTTTTATCCTGCAATATAGGTATTATCGTTACTATGGTAATTGAAATCTGACAACAATGTAAAATGAGCTTCCTTTAATTTGCAACATAGGCGATTTAAGTGTATATTTTTCATTCAAAAAATTTTTACACCAGTAAAGAAAAAATCATGCTTGTAACTTGGTACATTTCTCAGATGAGTTTGAGAGAAGTTTCTGCTATGTTCAGTGCTACTTATCCGAATCGTCCTATACTGCATACCTCTACAATATCGAGGCTTGTTTCAAAATTTAAACGCCATGGATGACTCAATTTGAATCATACAAAAGGAAACGAAAATCAACTGACTGAAGAAAAGAAATTAGAAATTGCTTTAGAAGTAAAGTAATAACTGTACATCCACTAAATTAATCGCTCAAACCGTATCTGTGAGTAAGTTATCTGTATATAGAGCTCTTAAAAGTGAAAAATACCTGTCTTACAAATTTCAAAATCATCAATAACTTGAGAGAGATGCGGCAACGGATGGATTTTTGCTTTAATATTTTCGAAAAAATTAATACCAACCCTATTATGCTCCGAATTTTATTTACCGACGAAACAACTTTGAATTTAAATGGTGAGTTGCACTGCCAAAATTTTAGGTATTGGGGTCGAGAAAATTTACATTTATTTAATACTTCACGTACGCAAAGGCAACAAATATTAAATGTGTGGGCAGGTATAATAGGAACACACATAGGACCCTTTTTCATTGATGGTAACTTTAATGCGGATAAATACTTGGCCTTATTACAAAATCACACAGTACTTGTTTTAAGAAATTAAAATTTTGCTGATCAAATATGGTACCAGCAAGATGGAGCTCAAGTGCACTATTCCAAACGAGTAAGGGATTGGGAGAGGAGTGACGATAAATTGGCCAGCACGATCTCCGGATTTATCACCAAACGATTTTTTTATTGGGGATATCTTAAAGCAAAAGTATATGATGGAGAAGTAATGAGATTACAAATAACCAGGAATTGATTTTTATATATAAGATTTACTATTTGTTTTCTTTATTTTACAGATAAAAACTTTATAATTATAGAAGAAGGAGGAGATAAGCAAGATTCCGGTGCAGGAGAAGGCGACGGTAAGTACTCCGGTATTTGAACGTACAGAGTGTTGTTGAGAACTATTTAAGCATTGCTTCTTCATTATAAGAAATATGAAGCAGGTTAAATTAGAAGAAATATTTTTCTGTACAAATAAGCATATTACATTGGGAAATATTCGACTAAACGAGTAAAATTTCATCTTTGAATTATAGGTGAAGATTTATACATCGTGGGGGATAAAGAAAGTAGACCACTTCCAGGTGCAGATAAAAAGGAAGGCAAGTATTGCAATTGTTTTCCTCCTTAGTAAATGCTTTTTAAATTGACTTAATTTTTCTTCGTACACCTTAGAGCTCGTTCATCTTAACTTCATCACAGGGTATCATAAAAAAATTGACTCTTTATCATTGCTTTCCGATATCATTTAGTGAGTTCAGGAAGCAAGCTCGGAGCGTTCGAGAAAAGGTCTAAACGCGTCAGTGATGGGCGTTTACACGTAAACTTTAATTGTTTACGTTTACGTGTAAACTTATGTAAACAATTGGTAAACTTGTCAACAATGTAAACTGTCAAATAATGAGGTTAGTTTTAGTTATTTAATACGAATAATAGAAAGTTAATGAACGAGTATATTCAGTTCAAAACAATAAATGGTGGGAAGAAACTGAAGGAATAGTTCTGAAGAACTAGGTTTTGTTTTAATTAAAGAAAATGAAAGAAAATATAGGGCGTTATGCGTTATTATATATCTTTTCGTTATTACAAAATATAGGCTGATTTTCTTAAAGGTGAAATTGAATGTATTTTGTTATTAAAAAACTTAGACTGAATTTCTGTAGGGTGGCGAAAGACACTTGTGGTCTAGCATTGTTCTGATAGAGCACAATGCCCTATCTGTTGGCCAATTCAGGCCGATTCTGGTTCCTTTACTAAATTTTAATTTTGTTTCAGGTGAAGAATTTTATGTAATAGACCGTCCGGGTAAAGATGAAGGCAAGTATTGTGACTAGGTATCTTTGGTATCTTAAATTATACGTTTGATGAATTATGTCCTTAGGTAATATAATTAAAGAATTAATAGGATTCGGATCAGCCAAAAATAAAACAAGTGTATGTAACTAATACCCTTTTCACACTAGATCTTTAAGATCGGATGTTTAAGTGAATGGATCTTTAAACGCTAATGTGAAACCGTACGGCCTCGTCTAAACACGACCGATGTTTAAGACAGAGATCTGCGTCTTAAACTTCGCCCGCATTGCCAACTTAATTCCCATTATAAAAAAATACTCCTTGAATTTGTGCTTCTCTTCTTTTATCTATGTTCAGCTGTTATCATTTTATATATCGAGGTTATGAGAAGATTATTTGCGTTATTATTTGAATAAATATAAAAAATAAACTTCTCCTAACCTCGATATACAAAATAATGACAGAATAAATTCAAACGATATGAAATTATGTTGGCAATACATACTAGCTTTACATGGAGATTTCTTCTTCAAATTAAACATCAAGTGTGAAAGCAAACCGATATTAAACATCGATGAAGTTTAAGTTCAATCGTCTTAAAGATCTAGTGTGAAAAGGGTATAAGCTAACGTTTCGATTTTATTCAAATCTTCAATTAGCTCTGACGAAGTTTTATTTTTGACTAGGGTGACCATTCGTCCCGCATTAAGATGCGTCCCGCAAAAGTCCCGCATTTTAACATTTTGTCCCACATTTTGGATTTGGGAGGTGAGGACCTTTTTTTTGCTCTTCACTTGGATTTGGGAGGTGAAGACCTTTTTTTTGCTCTTCACTTGGATTTTGGGAGATGAGGACCTTTTTATTTGCTCTTCACTTGGATTTGGGAGGTGAAGACCTTTTTTTTTGGCTCTTCACTTGGATTTTGGGAGATGAGGACCTTTTTTTTGCTCTTCACTTGGATTTGGGAGGTGAAGACCTTTTTTTTGCTCTTCACTTGGATTTTGGGAGATGAGGACCTTTTTTTTTGCTCCGTCCCGCATTGCCTTCTTAAGAAAATGGTCACCCTATTTTTGACTGGTCCGAATCCTATTAATTCTTTAATGTTAATTGTTATGATCACTCAAAAATGATTTTGCTTGAAACATTTCTTGACTAAAAAATTCTTATAATGTCACTCATGTATCTGTCTGCAATTTAAATTTCGTATACTATTTTTTAATTTTAATTTTACAGAAAAAAATATAATAATCATAGAAGAACCAGAACAAATGCCGGAGGGTGATTCAGATACAGGCAAAGGCAAGTACTGTGCTGTTTAAATATTGTATACTAGCTGAAATACCCGTTGTCTTACAACTTTCATCTCGAGAATGAATCTGCAAAATATTGTTCATGTCGGTTAAAGGATATAGGAGTATCCTAGGGTTTCTTGTTTATACCTACGAAACTCTAGACATTTCTATATGTTATTTTATCCGCAGATTTTTAGAAAATAAATCTGCAACATATTTTTTATATCGATCATAGGATATAGGATTGTCTAGAGTTTCTTGTTTATGCCTACGAAATCCTAGACATTTCTATATGTTATTTTATTCGCAGTTTCTTAGAGAATAAATCTGCAAAATATTGTTCATATCGGTCAAATCATATAGGAGTATCTAGAGTTTCTTGTTTATGCCTACGAAATCCTACACACATCTATATGTAATTATATTCGTAGATTCATTGAGAATAAATCTGCAAAATACTCCAGTTAGCCAATCACGAGAACCTTAGGAAAAAATGACGTCACAATGTTACCCATATCACATACACACACTTGCTAATTATATATGTACGATACAAGAAGTTTTGCCGCATTTTAGATTATGATTACAAAATTTTATTTATTTATTTTTATTTTACAGATGAAAGTTCAATCATAATGGAACCAGGACGAGGCAAGTATTGTGATGATTAAATAAATAATTCTTCTCGTTTCTAACGTTATAATATACTTCATTCTAAGCATACAACCTAGTTGTGGTTGACTCATACGGAACATTAAACGATTTTTTTATAATCATGGCTCTAAAATATTTCGGCCCTTCAGAAAATATACTAAATATTTTTTTTTTACAGATGAAGAATTTTATATCATACCAGGTTCATATAATAAAAGTGAAGGCAAGTATTAGAAAAGTACGATCATTACGTCTAATACCCTTTTCACACTAGATCTTTAAGACGAGTGAACTTAAAGTTCACCGATGTTTAAGATCGGTATGCTTTCACACTTGATGTTTAAATCTCTGGTGCTGTCATCAGCTACAGTAATTTTGTCCTTAAGTTACCGTCATGAAATTACCAGTTTTGAACTGTCTGCGCAGACGCACATTTTGAATTATTATAAACAATTAAGGATATTTCATTTCATTCTACAATAAAGGCACTACTTTAAAGAATATATTACACCTGTATTAACATGTAAGTCGATACATTTTATCTCAATTATTGTTGCTCTCTATTTTATTAAACACATTATTAAAATAAATAATTTTATTATAACAATAAGTATAAACTTCTTATAACGTCGATATAATACAGTATTCTTGTTTATGATAATATAAAATGTTGACAGCACAAATTCAAGGAGTATTTTTTTCATAATAGAAATTAAGTTGGCAATGCGGGCGAAGTTTAAGACGCAGATCTCTGTCTTAAACATCGCTTGTATTTAGACGAGGCCATACGGTTTCACATTAGCGTTTAAAGATACATTCACTTAAACATCCGATCTTAAAGATCTAGTGTGAAAAGGGTATAAATAACTAATTTACTAAGTAAAAACTAGTAGTGTATAAAAAGTTCATTTTTTACGCATGCGCTGTATATTTTTACACTTGTTGCAATATGAATAGCTCTATGTATTTACAGTTGGACACATAAGGTATTTATTATTTGATAGTAGTAGATATAGGTTATTCCAAACGTTTAGGCGCAACTAACTGGAATTTGCGTTTTTGTAAGTTGTCATGAGCTCTTCTTTTATGGTTTAAAGTAGGCTTTTGCTAAACAAAATTGTCAAAACTTAATCTGTAAAAGTAGAATTGAAAATCTAGTTCCACCTAAACCAAAGAAACAGACTTTAAATGTTATATTTTTTTTACAGATGAAGAATTTCATATTATTGGAGATACGGGTAAAGGCAAGTTTAATTAATGTAAATGTAATTCTCGCTTTACGAACTCCCGTTTAACAAATACTCAGATTTACATTTTTTTTTTCGCCCTTAAACCGATGTTTTCCGGTATTCACAAATATATTAAATGTTTTTTTTTATTTTATAGATAGTTTAATAATCGTACACGAACCAGAAGAAAAACCAGCCGTTAGGACAACCAAAGGCAAGTATTAAGCTCCGCCCTTACTATTAGGGGACGTTCGGGCAAACAGTTAAAGGAACAAACCATTCTTTATGGAGTTCGACAAGGCTAAATTTTGGGTCCACTGTTGTTTTTGGTCTACATAAATGACTGACCAGCTTATATACAGAATACCAAAACAATTCTATACGCAGATGATACCACACTATTAAATCAGTATCCATCGTTTTATGAAGTTACAACCAACAACACATTAGCAAGAAACGATGCGAATGATTGCTTTTTAGCGAATAGATTAAGCTTAAATGAGATGAAAACCAGCCATTTATTATTTTCCCTATGGGAAGTCAAACATTAGCCAAAACCCTGTAAAATTTTTGGGCGTTACCATTGGCGTTAATCTCAGCTGGGAAAGTCATATTGGACAGATCGCTCAGAAATTATGCAGATCGGTATACTGCATAAGAAACTTAAAATCCAATGTTTCTCGAAATGTTCTATTAACTGTTTATTACGCGCTGTTCGAATCCCATATCACGTATGCTGGCTTGAGAATATTCTACCAATACCCAGCGAATTTTTCACTTGCAGCGACGAGTTGTTAGATTTATTTGCGATCTAAAGTAGAGACAGGACTGTCGAAAATATTTTAACATTTTAGGAATAATGACATTCCCGTGTACATTTTTCACTGCATGATTTACATGCGTATAAATAAAAATAAGTTCAATAGCCAACAAGAAATCCATAGATATGAGACAAGGGGTAAACACTTAATACGGCCGACTTACACCAGACTCAGTTGTACCAGATATTCGGTTAATTATTACTCCATCAAATTTTATAATATCTTGCCAGAAAATATTAAGTGCTGGCCTCTCAGCTCTTTCCGGAATACTTTGTAAAATCCATTGTATTTGTTTGAAGAATTTCTGGATAACGATTTTAATAACTTATGATATGTACACATATATTTTTATTTAAATTATAATCTTGATTAGATGAGTTACGCCCGTAAGTTAGTAATTATAGTTGATAGGCAATGGGATTTGGACCAGTCAGAAAATAAAACAAAATTTATTAACTTCGCTTACGTTTCAATTTAATTTAAATCTTCATCAGAGCTTAGTTAATTACGATATAAAATAACAATTTAAAATTAATAAAAAACACATCATATCGTCCGATCATTGAACTTAGAGAGATCTCTAAGTTCCAAACGTCGTTTCAATTGATATTTTTTTCGATTTAGGTAAATTATGGAATGTTTAAGAGGGATTCTTCCTTATTCACAATTTACATTGCGGCACACAATAAAATTGATTGTTTTTTTCCATGATTCACAAAAATAAAACACAAACAACAAAAAAACACGTATTTCTCCATTGAACAAAACAAAATGGCACTTTCGTATATTCAGCAAATTGCCACCAGATGTCAGGGCGCTTGGGAAGTTTCCCCTATGGCAACCTTACTTGTCAACCTTATTTTAATATATGTATTAAGGTGGGCCGCGAAAAAATATTACAAAACATACCGGTCCTTTGTTTGAAAAATTTGGGAAAAGGTCTATTCTAAACAAACTATTATTTGGTTTTCTTAATGAGTCTTATCTCAACTTTTCAGGTTATGTTACCCACAGATTGCCTCGTACTACTTCAGCTGCAACAACTCCATTGATACACGAAAATGAAAGTATTCAAGAAAGAGATATAATAGGAGTTCCGATGAAAAGCATGAATGATCATGTATTATTTTATACTGACCTCGCGCCATATATTCTGATAGGTCAAAAGAAGATCTATTTGATGCCTTGCAAGAAACAATCCAAGACTAAAAAAATACGTGAGTTTCAATCTAGTTAACGGAGGTTTAAGCCTCGCATACATGAAGAGCAGTGTTGTAATAGATACATTTGAAAATATATCTAGATACAGATACAGATACTTGAGGAAAAATGTATCTAGATGCAGATACAGATACAAATTTTAAAAAGTATCTAGATACAGATACATTTTTTTACAATGTATCTAGATACTTCAAGATACTTTTAAGATACTTTCGGAAAAATGAAAACACCACAAAAAAAAAGAAATAACTAGAGCAAGGAATATATTTGTTCACAATAAAAAATAAGTTATGCACTATTATTACTCTTAAAATAAACACAAATAGCCTTTGAAGCTGTGTGTCAGAAATATTAACTAACTATATACCTATGTAATCTTTAAAAAAATCACTTTTTTATTCCAATTTCAGCGGATATCTCGAACATTTTTTGTTCGCTAATAAATTACTGATTATTAAATGAGTATTTAGGATGACAAAAATAAAACAACAATTTTATTTATTATATTTTTCATTATTTAATTCACATTTATAAAATTAATTCTTATTCTTAGATTAGATAATTACTTAATGGTTGTTTTACTTAACCGTTGTTAATAAAATTATTTAATTTTTTTTTATTTATTTATTTTTTTAAATTTATTCAGAGCTGGAAATACAATTACACTTTATTAAAATTTTATAGATAAAAATAAATTAAATAAATAAATAAATTATAAGTTTGAGAATTATGATAAAATACAAGTTCTATATATAATTAATTAAATTTTGGAAAACATCCTTTTATTTTTTTTCTTTTCTTTTAAATAAAAAATAAAAAAAAATAAAAAATAAAAGAATGTTTTCCAAAATTTAATTAATTATACATAGAACTTGTATTTTATCATAATTCTCCATCAAGCAAGAAAGACTTTACTGGTCGCTGATTGGTTAATTTAAACTTAAAATTCAAATATCTGAATGATGCTAAATGTATTACCAACTTGAAAAATCGTAAGGACATATTTTGTAAAAAGACCTTGAAAAAGACAAAATAGGAAAGACAAAGTATCTGAAAAAAGTACCTGAAATACAGATACTTAGATACTGATTTAAATATCTAGATACAGATACAGATACATATTTTAAAATGTACCTAGATACAGTAACTAGATACTTGCACAGTATCTAGTTACTGTATCTAGATACAAATACCTAGATACATTACAACACTGATGAAGAGTCAAAAGAGCACCAAATTTTGCTTAATATAACTCTTAAAATACAATTTCTTTTTAATCAAATGATCACGAAAATTTTCTTAAGCCAACCCTTATAATACATTTTTTTTTTTTTTATTTATTCTAATTTCCACCAAAATGTACTTAATCAAATCATTAAAATATTTTTTGTTTTCAAAAGAACACGCAATTTAATTTATGCCAACTTGTAAAATAATTATTTTTTATTTTAAACAAAAGACGACTCTAGCTCTTATAGTTATGGCCCCAGTTGTGAAAAGCCCCAGTTGTGTACGGCCCGAATTGTCCATCGCCCCAGTTGTTAATGGTCCCAGTTGTGAAAAGCCCCAATTGTGAACGGCACGAATTGTCTTATAGCCCCAGTTGTCATGGAAACGTTCCGATACTATTGATACGATACCAGTATAGAATTTTCTCATTCCAACCTCATTACAGAATATACTATTATAAAATGAAGTTTTAGATACAATTTGCATCGTACGCGATTGTTTTTTTTTTATAAGTAACTATTGAGAACTATAGGGTTATGCGCCGCCTTAAAATTGCCAACCAATTCTTTTTTAATACTATGTATTTAAAATTGTTTAATTATTGTGCAGGTAAACCAGGGAGTCTTCCTCCAAAATTGCCAAACAGTTTACGAAGATATTGGAAAGAAAAGCCCCCGCCTCGTAAGCATAAAACAAAAAAAATAAACTTTAATCTGAATAAAATAAGAAAACGAATCAGATTAAAAACGAAGATATATGATTTATATAAACAAACAGCGCCGAGAGATTTCTCTGTAGAATTCTGCTCTCCTGGTGGAAAGAACCAAGTCAGGTAAATTATACAGGGTTTTTTTTTAATGCAACATGTACTATGTCATTACCATGGATAAAGTTTTCGACAGCAATATAAATCGTATTCATTTTCATTTGCAACATGAAAAAAAACCATATTCATTAACAAAACCAAAATATTTTATTGAAAATACAAATAAAAAAAAAATAAATAAATAACTAATAAAAACTTATAATAAATGTTCAAAAGTTTCTCTGTTTACTTGCATACAAAATGTTAAACGATTATAAAAATGATTCAAAACATTCAGCAATTGCTCTTGAGGTATATTGTTGGATGCTTGAACAATTTTGTCTTGCAGTTCAGCAACATCCCTAAGTTCTCCATTATATACTTTGGCCTTTAAATATCCCCAATAAAAAAATCATTGGATGCTAAATCAGGAGATCTCGCTGGCCAATTCATCGACCCTCCTCTTCCAATCCAGCTATTTGGAAAAGTTCTATGTAAATATCCTTTAACTATTCGAGAATAATGGACTTGTGCGCCATCATGTTGAAACCATACTTGTTCATTAATATTCAGGTTTCGCAACGCAGATAATATTTTTGCAAAAGGGCTAGATATTTTGCGGCAGTAAGGTTACCGTAAAAAAAGGCCCTATAATATTGGTTCCTATTATCCCTCCCCAAACATTTAATTTTTGCGGCCTTTGAGTTCGGGAGGAATGAAACAAATGTAAATTTTCTCCAGTACCTAAAATTTTGTCTGTGCACTTCACCATTTAGAGTAAACGTTGCTTCGTCAGTAAATAAAATTCTTTGAAGCAGTGTTGGGTCGGAATTATTTTTTTCAAACATTTCAAAACAAAAATCCATACGTACTGCTGCGTCCCTTTCTAACAATTCTTGATGATTTTGAAATTTGTATGATCGAAACTTTTCTTTTTTTTTAAGAAGTTAAAAACAGATCAAATACTGACACCAACGGTTTGTGCAATTGATCTTAAAGTATTTTGATTGTTTTTTCCACTTGTAATAATATTTCCAACTGCTTCTCTTCTGTAAGCACGTGGGATGTTTTTTTTTTTATTATGTTTTGACTTAAGACATCCTTCGCGATGAAATTTATTAACTAGTCGTGAAATTGTAGAGGGATTTGGTATTGGCCGATCTGGATAAGTTGCACTAAATACAGCAGAAACTTCTCATTTGGCAGTTATACCAAGTTACCATAATTATTTTTTCTTCATCTGTATACATGTTGATTAATTTTTAAATCAGCAATGAGCAAAAGTATACACACTAATTGTCTATGTTGCAAATGAAAATGAACACGATTTATATTGCTGTCAAAAACTGTATCCATGGTAATGACATAGTACATGTTGCTTTAAAAAATAAATTCACTGTATGTTACATTACTATACAGGGTGTCCCAGCCAAGTGGATCACCATTGCTGTCTTTGTTAAGCCCGGTATTTCCGCCTTGCTTTTATCTATAATAATAACTATTAATGGGATAATAATGGGTTTGATTATGTTTTAGTATTCGTTTCAAGGCACAAGAAGATCAATGGAAAATGACACATGTCGATTATAAGTCTAGCATTGAAGAATATACAGTTCTCGTGCGTGATGTTACAGGAACTTACAATCAATCACGCACTTGCCACAATTATAAATTCGTCAGTCCAAATCAAAAAAGCGAAATACATTTTCCAGAAGCACAAGTACGAATATTGTTTTTTTATGAATATTTTCAATAATAGATAGAACTACAGTCTGTTTCAAACGGTTAGGCGGAACTAAATGGGAATTTCGTTCTTTTAGGTTGTCACGAAAAGACCTTGCTTGGGTTATTTCATTTTTCATGTTGGAATGTCAAAATTTAAAATTCCAACAATGAAACCATGGAAACGAATGACACATGTCAAAATTAAATTATTTTTCTTACATATTTTAATGACAAAAAAAATAAATACATGGGATATTTGTATTAAGAATGACACAAAAAATCAAAATATAAAGAAAATGACATTTTAAAATGATATTAACCTTAACCAAAAAATGTTTGTTGCAAGTATGATTTACAAAGCTTAAACAAAACGGCTGAAAAGCATGATTTAAACGATCAAAGTAACTAGATTGCAAAATCTAGTTCCGCCTAACCGTTTGGAACAGACTTTATTGCTTGACCTGTTTGAATCTATTTTTACTTGCCCGACCTTAATAACAGGTCGTCAGGGATGAAATTTGTAGTTAATAATTTTGCCAACTTTAACAGCTTATTATTTGACATTGGCTTAATATTTTACCGTTCTGTTTTTACCGACCGCCAACATATATAAGGAGGTATTGTGATAATACCGATTTTGACATTTCAAGATTTCGAATTGAGGTCCCTACATAACGTTTTGACTATTTTTAGCATGATGTCGATCTGTCTGTCCATCCGTTTGTCCGTCCGTCCGTCTGTCTGGCTGTGTACATGTGCAGAGCAAATTCGGCTAAAAGGATTTTTATGAAACTTCATATTTAAGCTTTTGACATCAATGACACAAATTGATCAATTTTTGGTAAAAATCGGTTGACTAGAAATGGGAGTTTACTCGTGGCGATTTTAAGATTTTTGCGAATATTTTACAACAGAAAAATATTTCGAAAAAATTTATTTAACAAAAGTTGCTGTAAAAGCAATAACTAAAACATTTGAGACATTTTTTGATAAAAAGAAAAAATTTTGAAAATGGTCATGATAAATAATATCTTTGTTAGAAAATATTAGGCCAAGTTATTTCTACTCTGCTGCTAGAATCTATTTTATGTAAGTACTTTGTGATGGCGGTCGGTCCTGTGGTGGCCACAGCTGTTTTTTTTTTTTTTTGAAAGTTCCACATCTTTTTAAAGAAATCATTGGATGCTCATAAAAATATCAAAAACTTTTTTTAAAAATTAATTCTGTTGGAAAATGGAACGGTCGGAAATTTGCACTATTATGAAGTACGACTTCTTACGTGGAACTACGGCATCGTGGAATATTAATAGTGTATTTGGCTCTAGTGTTACTACGCAGCAGACAATATCAAATTGGTTCGCCAAATTTCGTACAGGTAACTTAAAAACCAAACAAAAAAAAAACCTGGCTCATCGATCACAGCAGAAATATACTGCAACTAACTGGACGAAATGATGCAACTTAAAGAAAAATAATAATAATAATAATAATTGTTTATTAATGTTCAGACATTACAGGAATGTTTAGAAAACAGCCTAGATTGGTCAATAGATCGACTCCTATCTTATTGCATGATAAAGCTGGACCACACACTGCACAAATGACGGCAAAACTACAGGAATTGGAGTTGGAACTTCTTCATCCTCCATACTCACCAGACTAAGTCCTCACTACCGCAATTTGGACAACTTTTTAATAGGAAAACAGTTTAATTCCGACAATGCTGTAAAACTGTCCTTCCAGGAATTTATTGATTCTCGTCCGCCAGAGTTATATACCACCGGCCTGAACAACCTGCCTCTTAAATGGCAAAAGTGTATAGACAATATGGGTGAATAGTTTGATGAATAAAATAATTCCTTGTATTTGTAAGTTATCAATCAACTTTCTCTTTTTTTCTACAAATTTCATCCTTGACGACCTAACAGCATGTAAAACTTCTTTAGTATTTTTATTCAATGGTGTCACTTCTGACAAATCAAATAAAAGGAAACAAACCGCTAGGCGGCAGCACGGGAGCTCTTTTTATGACGTATTTATTAATATGGTTCATTCTGTTTTGATATTTTGCAGTTGCAAGTGTTTTTTAAGAAAGCAGGAATCAAATTTAGTCCAGCTCATGACTGTGTTGGCTTCTTCAGTGCTGGCATTCTATGTGGGCTTTTCGTGAGCGCTATTATGTTACTTGTATTTTTCATGGGGATCTTGATGACCATGGATATATCAGCGTTAGATAGATTTGACAATGCCAGTACAACCCAACCTCTAAATATATCTGCTGAAGATTAAAATTAAGATATGTATTGTTATAGAACAAAATATACCGAAAAAATAAAATATAAACATTAACCTTTTTTTTTTTTTGTTTTAGGGCTTTTACAATCGTTGGATAAAGCTCGGATAACGCTATTCTCGGTATAAAGTCAAAAAATCGCTTTTACAATGCCCGGATAAAGCTCAGATAGGGGAAACTTCCTAAGCGCCCTGACATCTGGTGTAGGGTGACCATTTTCTTAAGAAGGCAATGCGGGACGGAGTAAAAAAAAAATCCTCACCTCCCAAATCCAAGTGAAGAGCAAAAAAAAGGTCTTCATCTCCCAAAATCCAAGTGAAGAGCAAACAAAAGGTCTTCACCTCCCAAATCCAATTGAAGAGCAAAAAAAAAGTCCTCACCTCCCAAATCCAAAATGCGAGACATTGCGGGACAAAATGTTAAAATGCGGGACGAATGGTCACCCTAATCTGGTGGCAATTTGCGAAAGATACGAAAGTGACATTGTTTTGTTTTGTTCAATGGAGAAATACATGTTTTTTTGTTGTTTGTGTTTTATTTTTGTGAATCATGAAAAAAAAACAATTTTGTTGTGTGCCGCAATGTAAATCGTGAATAAGAAAGAATCCTTCTTAAACATTCCATAATTTACCTAAATCGAAAAAAATATCAATTGAAACGACGTTTGGAGGCAGAGAGAAAGTGGATCGTATGTTTTTATGGACCCAAAAACTAAAAATGGGCAAAAATCTAAGCACATGCATGCATTTTTGCTCATTGCATTTTATGGAAAGTGATTTTATACGTCCGAAAAAAGCATTTATCCCACCCAAAATTTGCCTAAATCACCAGTTGATATATTAAAAGGCTCTTCTACTTTTTTAGGCAGAGATATTAATTTTTACTAATATATTTACCATATTTTTGTTGTTATTATATTGACAGACAGTCAAAAAGAATTAAAAATACAATGAAAAAATAAAAATTTCCTTGAAATTTTTTTAGAATAGTATATTATTACATATCTTGTAAATCGTAGATTACCTTTAAATTAAAAAAAAGTTCGGAAAATAAACAAATACACGAGTAACGGTTTAATGTCACTTTCGAGTGTTCCAGCTTTGCCGCATATGGCGCTGCGATCTTAAAAAGTTTCCCCTATAGCAGCGGTCGGGGAACAGTGGTAAATTACCCCAAATGGGGTAAAAATAAAATTTTTGGGGGTAATAAGGAAATTTTTCCAATTTGCTATTTTATAAACGTGTTAGTAGCGCACTAAGGAGGTGAGGACCTTTTTTTTTGCTTGTCACTTAATTTTTTTTTACATGCCAATGGGGTAACGTTGGTGTAAAAAAATATATCTTTGGGTAGGGTGACCATTCGTCCCGCATTTTAACATTTTGTCCCGCATTAAGATGCGTCCCGGAAACGTCCCACATTTTAACATTTTGGATTGAGGACCTTTTTTTTGCTCTTCACTTGGATTTAGGAGGTGAAGACCTTTTTTTTTGCTCTTCACTTGGATTTTGGGAGGTGAAGACTTTTTTTTTGCTCTTCACTTGGATTTTGGGAGGTGAAGACCTTTTTTTTTGCTCTTCACTTGGATTTTGGGAGGTGAAGACCTTTTTTTTTGCTCTTCACTTGGATTTTGGGAGGTGAAGACCTTTTTTTTTGCTCTTCACTTGGATTTTGGGAGGTGAAGACCTTTTTTTTTGCTCTTCACTTGGATTTTGGGAGGTGAAGACCTTTTTTTTTGCTCTTCACTTGGATTTTGGGAGGTGAAGACCTTTTTTTTTGCTCTTCACTTGGATTTTGGGAGGTGAAGACCTTTTTTTTTGCTCTTCACTTGGATTTTGGGAGGTGAAGACCTTTTTTTTTGCTCTTCACTTGGATTTTGGGAGGTGAAGACCTTTTTTTTTGCTCTTCACTTGGATTTTGGGAGGTGAAGACCTTTTTTTTGCTCTTCACTTGGATTTTGGGAGGTGAAGACCTTTTTTTTTGCTCTTCACTTGGATTTTGGGAGGTGAAGACCTTTTTTTTTGCTCCGTCCCGCATTGCCATATTAAGAAAATGGTCACCCTAGCTTTGGGTAATGGGTAAAAATGTTCCCCGACTCCTGCCCTATAGGATAAACACCAGAATATCTTATCTGGCCAACGACATTTCAGATAAAGGGCAGTTTAAGTTATTCCCTTGCTCCGATTGGCGAATAAGTATTTGTTACCCAACTCTGGGTGGAAATATCGGGCCTAAAACCAAAAATTGTTTTCCACTAAAATACCCACGTGAAATTTTTTTATAAATTAAAATATTTATTTTATCAAAAATACAATATGTAATTTGTCGCTTGAAAATTTACAAAAAGAATTAGAAATTTGCCACGTGAGCTGTAATATAAATAAACAATATTATAGTTGTCTAAATTGATTATAAAATAATTTTAATAATATCTTAGTAGTTTATAAGTAATTTATATTACTGTATACAATACTCTATTTTACGTTCAATTTCTACTTTATGAGATAATTACAAAGCAGTGAAAATAATTATAACATTTATAATTAACAATATATATGTATATATATATATACGTATATATATTTGGAACCACTATGTATATAACTGTTTACTGTATATACTTCGAAGAAAATGACTTCTTTAAAATTAACACTGGTATTCTTTTTGCAGGCAGTATTTTTGCTGTCTAAGTTTACTAATGGTAAGAATTAATTTCTACACTCTAAGGGCCGAGAGTTCCAGTTCCTAATAAACTCCCTAATAGTTATTAGACACATAATATATTTATGAAGCTAATAAATTTATTGGTGATTTCCAAGTTACAAAATCCTTCTAGTAGTTTATTAGCAACATAATGTTTTGTTTTTGTATTGGCATTTCTTATGAAAATAGTTACACGGTGCAAGAGGGATAGAGCTATACTTAAATTTGTAGAGCTAAAGTGAGATGAAATTTTGACAATGAATATTTGGCATTAAATATTTTGACAATAAATAGTTTGACTTTACATTTAATGACGTTACGTATATTTTTTGTGTTACTGATAAAATGACAATTAAACGGCGTTCAACAAATTTTATCACAGAAAAAGAGGACAATATAGGTAGAAGAGAAGTTAATAAAAATAGCATTTTATAATACAAAAGTGACTGAAAATATAAAGAATTTAACTTAGCAATTTTCAGCCACACATCTTTATTATTCTGCCAATAATTGCGTCTCTCTTCTTATTTTCTATCATTTTTATATAAATAGTAATGCTTAAAGTATTGTTTGTAATGTGTTGTAATCGTAATTGAAATAAATACATATATAAAAATAAAAGACAATGTTTATTTAAAAATATATATTTATATATTGTTCTTTATGTATCACATATACAATAAATGCCCAAAATATTCGAAACGGTTGTCCATACAGTCTGTTTCAAACGCTTAGGCGGAACTAAATGGGAATTTCGTTCTTTTAGGTTGTCACGACAAGGGACCTTGCTTGGGTTATTTCGTTTTTCACGTTGGAATGTCAAAATTTAAAATTACAACAATGAAACCATGGAAACGAATGACCTATGTCAAAATTAAATTATTTTTTTATATATTTTAATGACAAAAAAATAAATAAATGGGAAATTTGTATTAAGAATGACACAAAAAAACAAAATATAAAGAAAATGACATTTTAAAATGATATTAACCTTAACAAAAAATGTTTATTGTAAGTATGATTTACAAAGCTTAAACAAAACGGCCGAAAAGCACGATTTAAGCGATGAAAGTAACTAAATTGCAAAATCTAGTTCCGCCTAACCGTTTGGAACAGACTGTAATTTATAAATTCATCCAAACAAATCGTCGATTTCGTCAAAATACAACTAAAATGTATATAAAACACTAAAATCACCATTATAGAAATGTTTAAAAACTACACATTCGTATATTCTTTTAAAATTATACTGTTTTTCAATTGAAATATTAAGACATTTTGCGAACTTGTTTTTGGTTATATGTCACTTTATTAAGCACTTCATGTTGCCTATAAGTTATTAGACAAATAAGCCTATTTATTAGCAACCTAATAACTATTTCGGGGTGGAACTCTCGGAAAAAAAATTATGTTGCTAATAAACTTATTGGACAGTTTATTTTATTACAATAGAGTAGAACCAGGATCAAATATAGGCATGATATCTCAAAATTTTATTTCTTAGGGGGTGTTTCTGGGTTAAAACTGGTACTAAAAAACTTAAAATATTTCATTTATATACAGAACTATCTTAACAGAAAAAACTATACAATAAAAATTGTTTATAAGAAAACAAATCTTATTCTATGTATTTTTTCAATTTGATGAATATCAGAGTAGTTACCGGGGGATACCCTAAAACTAAAATATTGAAATATTTCACTTCACATCAAAAATGAATGTTAGAAAATTTATTTAGAACGAAAAAACATTCCTTTCAAAGAATAAAAGACATTAAAACAAGAAGAAAATCATAAAATTAAACGATATTTTGATATTTATAGCCAAAAATCAAACTTCACCTGTACATAACATATACGATAAACAAAGACGTCCCGTTAGCATACAGATGACGCGTAATTTCGCTATTTACCCCCCCCCCCACTACAAGTTATGAGACAACCTTTACTTTAATAATCTTGGCATTGGTGTGCAGAAACATTTTTTGCGCCCTAAGATTGGCAATACTTTTAGTTATAAATTATAAATATAAATATTAACTTATTATATTGTTTACAGGTTTAACAATAAATATTCAAGCTGGAACAACTAGACCTAAGGGCGTTTACTACCGTAAGTATATTATATTCTAAAACAGCGGTTCTTAAACTGTGCTCCAAGGACCCCTGGGGGTTCGCGTTGCCATTACCGGGGGTCCGCGAAACAATTTTGACATTAACTTTACATCTTCCAACTTTTCACTTTTATTCAGATAACTCATTTAGAATTAGGAAATAATTTCATTCAGCTTTTTGGACAATTACACACCATAAAACAAATGCTTATCGTATCCATAGAAAAGACAAAATATTATTTTTTAAAATATTTTTTAGACTTAACTACTAAGGACATTATTATTTTTGATTGTATGTAAATATAAACTAATAAAAATTCATTTATTGTTTCTAATTTACTATTTTTATAGACCAGGATCTCATGACATTTTTGGTCTCCGATTTCATACAGCATGCCTTTTAGAGGAGAGAATATTTACCCTGTGACAACAAAAAAGGGATGGTAAGGGATGGTCATAGGGAAAATTGCATTTCCACTTGCACAAAATGTTTGTGTTTTTCTCTGATTTAATATTGCTTGCCCTTTTGTCAAAAGAAAGTTATAACAAATTTAAAGTCTTTTAATTATAGGCATGCTGTATGAAAACGCGGAAAATCAAATTTTTTTATTACAAGATCACATGACCGTTTGAGCCCTTTGGCACCCTCCGAATCGCATGCATATATTTAAAAGACTTTAAATTTGTTATAACTTTCTTTTGACAAAAGGGCAAGCAATATTAAATCAGAGAAAAGCACAAAAATTTTGTGTTTAAGTGGAAATGCAATTTTCCCTATGACCGGAAAGCGTGCAGGGGTTTAGTACCATCCCTTTTTTGTTGTCACAGGGTAAATACTCTCTCCTCCAAAAGGCATACTGTATGAAATCGGAGACCAAAAACTGTCATGAGCTCCCGGTCTATTAGCCGTCTAGGAACTTGTCAAATAACTATTATATCTAATCACCATTGCATATCTGTTGCCATGGATATGCGCTTGCTTTCATAATTTGCTATGTTGCAAATGAAATAACTCACTTCATTAACATTATATGTGAAACATGTATGTTGCTCCTTAAATAATTCACCCGGTATATTAAAAATAAATAACAAACAGTAAAATAAAATAAAAATTTAAATAAAAAAATTAAAAAAACTGATATGGACAAATTACTAAATAAATTAATATATGATAAAGATAAATATATTAAAAATAATAGATAATAATAATAACAATAAAACAAATAAAATAATACCGTACCAAAATAAAAGTTCAATAATACAGATTAAGAAAAATAAATGGAATAATAAACTCCAGATCTCAAAAAATTTCAAGTAAAAGTGAGTAAATAAATAAATTAACTAAAAAAAATAAATAATAGGGAAAAAATGAGAGTTATGCAAAAGAAAAATATGTTCTCAGTGTTTAAACGTTTGAAATTATAGAATTAATAACGTCAACGGGCATTGTCAACTGACAATAACTGAAGCGCCTCTAGTGAGATTTTGAGAAACTGACGGTTGTAGGATAGTCGAGTTTGTGACAAGCATGGGAATATGTTCTTAGAAGTGGAAAGACAGTTAAAGACCATTTTAGAGTGTGTTCCCGTGTGTTTCAATAAATATCACATGAAGATACCATTGAACCTGTCAAAAATATCCTACCAAAGTCAGCCATGATGTAAAATGCAGTAGCGCCTCTATCGGTAGTGTCAGATGCCAATAGAGTACGTTCAGGATAACTTCATGCCAGGGCATCATAAAATACGTCATCAATCCTGCGCGACAAAACAGCTGATTACAGCTGTTTTGTCAGACGTAGATAAGGGTTTCTGTCTTATCAATTGTTGAGGATACCAAACAAACAAAATCATGTATTTCAAATTAATTTTTGTTCTCGTTTAAGTACATGGCATACCTGAAAACGTACGAGAAACAAATAATAATATATTTTTGTGTATAAATGTATCAATTTCACCCTGTAAATGCAAATTATATATAAAGCCCGTATGTAACAGTTTTTAATTTTAACCTATAACTCTCCAACGGTATACAGACTTTTTCTGCCTCATTTTTCATAAATTTAGCGACATTGTTTATGATTTCTCTCGTTTGGCTCCGAATTGACATACCTTGGAAGCCCAATCTTTTTTTTGGCGTCATTTTCACAAATAACAATAATAATAACACACAAATATAACAAAAAACAAACAACAAAATTTAACAAAGAAAATAAACAACAAAATTTAACAAAGAAAACAAACAACAAAATTTAACAAAGAAAATAAACAACAAAATTTAACAAAGAAAACAAACAACAAAATTTAACAAAGAAAATAAACAACAAAATTTAACAAAGAAAACAAACAACAAAATTTAACAAAGAAAATAAACAACAAAATTTAAAAAAGAAAACAAAAACGGAATTAAACAATTAAAATCGAAATATAAGCGTAGTCAAGAACAGATCAAAGTAAGTGACGCCACTGAAATGTATGAAACCAACTATTGGTAATGTCATGGACGAAATTTGGTTTCTGCGCAACCCAGTCGGTAATATAGACCTGGCATGAAGTTATCCTGAACGTACTTCTACTGAGTATCCATTTTTTAATAGTTTTTTTAAAAGAATGACTGGAGAACGTAAAAAGATTATTTTTAATCTTTTCAGTAAGAACATTAAATAATTTTGGTAAAATATTAAAAAAGAACTGGTTCGTTTTCTTTTTGAAATAGTTTGAGCCAAATAAATGGTTTGGTAAAATATAAATGCTTTGGTAAATGTAGCGTTCTAAAGAGACTATGTTATTCCTTTAAAAATTGATGTGAAGTGTGAATATTCACACATTTCAGGGTTTCGCAGGTATATAATAAGTGAAGGCGGTATGCTGAGTGTGTAGGACAAATTTTACTTTGTAGTAATCATGGCAAAATGAACGATATTTTTAAAATAATTTATCGTCTGTTAATCATATAATAAGACTGGTTATTAAATTTACGCTCTTAAAAATTAAATGCAACATTTGTCAAAATATAAATAGAATTTTGACAAAATAATTTCAACATAATAAAAATGCAAAAAAAAACAGAAAAAATAAAATTCACTCCGTACTCGAACTCGAAACCCTTCGTTTCACACCAGTGCTCTAACCCATTAAGCTATCGCACGCCTTGCATGTGAGCGTCTTACATTGGTATAACTTTTGTACTTTGTGAACCAAAAACCACAAAAAATGCGTTATTTTCAGAAAACATAATCTGATCAAAAAATCCTGTTGTACTATTTCGGTTCACACCAATATACATTACTTAGATTTTTTTTAGATTTTTCGTTTAAACCATCTGGGCTACAGGGTGTGGGACAAAAATTTTTTTGCACAAATTTGGCAAAAATAGCATCAAAATAATTTATTTTGCAAAAATAAAAATTTGATCGTTAATCCACGTACTAAGGGCTTTCGTTTGATACCCTACTCAGAATTTAAAAAAAATTGTTTTCGATGAGCACATATTTGTTTATATTTTTAGGGGAGGTATGTTTTTTAGATGTTTTAGTATTTTTCCTATGTGTGCGTCAAAGAGTTGTATAAGCATGCCAAATTTCAACTCTCTAGGTTTAGCCGTTTGGCTACAATTTTTACCGAACAGACAGACAGACAGACGACAAAATGACGGTATAAGGGTTTTTTGGTCATACCTACAAAACCCTAAAAAAATATTGAGCGATGTTAAACAAGAAGATAAGAGTTTCGGTACTTTAGTTAACACAGTTTGTTTAAAATTTCAGAAACGTCGACTACGTGCATGAGAAGTGCTATGTTATTGAACGCATGCCGAATATGTGTCTGCATGGATAATGGTGAAGGTTGGTATTGCGTTTATACTGGTGCATGTAGCAATACCTTACCAGCCGTTAGCCGACGATTTAATTCGGGCAGAAGAGAAGGTCCAGATGAAACTTCTTCGACTGTGGAGCCTACATCTTCCACCATCGGCTCAGATTCCAGCATCGGCTCAGATTCCACCACTAACAGCACAACCGATAATAGTTCTCTTACAACGGTAAATACAACTGTCAATTCAAGCTTATCAGTAACACCAGGTTTAAGTGTAAGTCCAGCTGCCGATGGAAGTACTCCTGCAGGCACTGTTTCGACTACATCGATGGTCACAACTACACTTAGTTCATCGACAACAGCTGGGGCAGAACCTTCAACTGAACCACCAAGTACAACAGTCCCAAGTACAACAGTCCCAAGTACAACTACACAAGTACAAACAACAACAGTAACTACAGCTTCAACTACACCTGAAACAACTACAACTGAAGAAACAACAACTCAAGAAACAACAACTGAAGAAACAACAACTACTGAAGCTACTACAACCACTGAAATTGCAACAACCTGTACCGAAGAAACTACACAAGTTCCAGAAATTACAGAACCACCAACAACCATCACTGAAACAACCACTGAAAAAACTACACCTGTATTTAGACAAACCGAACCTCCATATGTTGAACCAACCATACCCGATGAACCTGTAACAGAGTATAGAGAACCTGAGATATGGAAACCAGTAATGCAAACAGGTAAAATATTGAATTAATAAAATTAAAATAAGTTATTACAATCCGTTCAAACGTTAGAATTGAAGTACACACACCGGTTTTAAAGGAACAGATTGAAAATTATGTTTTTTTTTAATTTTATTTAATGTAGCCCAGCGATTCCCAACTGTGTGCCGCGATAATATTTCATTATTCCTACAACTGCGTTAAGTGGGTTTTACACGATTCAATTTATTGATCAATTAATTGAAAAAGTTGAAATTCAATCAATTGATGTGTGTAAAGTGTAAAAATTTCGTCAATTAATTGACAAAATAGTTGATCAATTTATTTTGAAAATAGAACAAGTTCTATTTTTCATCAATTTTTCAACAATTTTTTAGGGAATTCTAGGTAAAGTCTGTTCCAAACATTTAAGCGGAACTAGATTTTACAATCTAGTTACTTTCATCGTTTAAATCGTGCTTTTCGACCGTTTTGTTTAGTAAATCATACTTACAATAAACATTTTTTGATTAAGATTAATTAATATCATTTTAAAATGTCATTTTCTTTATATTTTGATTTTTTGTGTCATTCTTAATACAAATTTCCCATTTATTTATTTTTTTGTCATTAAAATATGTAAAAAAAATAATTTAATTTTGACATATGTCATTCGTTTCCATGGTTTCATTGTTGGAATTTTAAATTTTGACATTCCAACATGAAAAATTAAATAACCCAAGCAAGGTCCCTTCTCGTGACAACTTAAAAGAACGAAATTCCCATTTAGTTCCGCCTAACCGTTTGGAACAGACTGTAAATAAATTGATGTGTGTAAAGTGATGGTTTGTTTCCAAGCTTACCAATAAGTTTTTCAATTAATTGACAAAAAACTTGATCAATTAATTGAACTGTGTAAAACCAACTTTAGTTAGACCAGTTTTTACTTGGGGCACCGCGGAAAAATTTGATACATTAAGGGCGCTGGGAACCGAAAAGTTTGGGAACCACTGTTGCAGCCTATATCTAGATAGCTTTGAATGCTCTACTGAAGAAGATTGTATCGACGCCAAGGAGAACAAAATGCACCGTTTAATTTTACTATAAGCTCAGTCGCTGAAACAGTGCAGTTCCTCATTTTGCGTCATAACTTCAATGAGAAACTTAGTGGCGAAAAAATAACTAAATCGATTTTTTTTGCATGTGAATTATAGACTAATATTGCTCTTTGCTCTTTTATTTTAACGTATTTCTCCATTGAACAAAACAAAACAATGTCACTTTCGTATCTTCCGCAAATTGCCACCAGATGTCAGGGCGCTTAGGAAGTTTCCCCTATTATTGTTTAATATTCTCCATGAAGATCAATACACTTTTGCATGCGTTTGAACGGACTGCACAAGATTATTAAATCTGTTCATTTAATTACTTTGCGTCTTTCTTTTTTTAGATCAGCCTACAGCCAGATTGGTAAGAACAGTTTAACTTTTCTAAATAAATTTCATTACGTAATTAATTTCAGTGGCTCCAACACACCACTGCGTATTAACTAGGATTATACATCGAAGGTAAAACATCGGCGTTTACTATCGATGTTGAAAAAACATCGAAGGAAAAACGTCGATGTTTCCGATACATCGAATTTTTTTCCCATTCCTAGGATTAACCATTTATTGTTTTATAGATATCATATTTATAAGTATTCTATTTTGCAGGTCCCAAAAACATATTCAGCTAAGGATGTACCACAGGTAATTTTTATGTTTCGTTCATAACCTCCAAATTAGAAATTAGAATTAACGTGAAATTAGTACTTAACATAAATACAATGTTCCGTAACTGCACACCTAACTACCGCGGTCGCGGTTACGGTAAAGTCGTGGTAAGTTGTGGTTACACAGTGGTTACCTGAAAACGCGTTTTAGTTACGGAACGGTAGTCACACTTCACAGTTGATAAAACAGACAACTGAACTGTCATTATATGGACGTTATAGGTTATAGATATTCTCTTACAAACTTATTAATAAAAATATTTGTTTTATTAGTACTTGTTTACAATGTCACATTATATAAGAACATATATGATTTTTCCCGATATTATTTTTCACGACATCGATCAATATTACTAAAAATCAGTTACTTACACTCATTCTTACTGTTTTAATTATAGACTATAGTAAAATAATATTATAATTTACTACTTGCACTACAAAGAAACGATTAATTCCCTCCACTTAACTCTCGCCTTATTGTAATTGTTCTGAAATTCCCGCCTTTTGTAGTTTACATTAGATCTGAAGTTTGTAGTGGGCGGAAATAACCACACTAACCGCGATATTTCCACGGTTGGTTTGGTTATAAAAAAGTAACCAAAATTTTCAGTAACCGCGTTCCGAAAACTAACTATTTTCCTGAAAAGGTTAATGTCGTACACTTTCGGAACGGGAAACTTCAACCGCGGTTACTTTCGTCGAGTAATGGAACATTGTAAAAATTTGTACGTAGAAATCAAGTATTGAGAACTGACACGTTCGAATACGCAGTCTGGTGGTTAAATATTGTACTAGGCGCTCTAGCACTGTTTGAACTTATTACATATGTTCTAGTGTTGAATTTTTAAGAAATTTTTTCAAAGACTGCGCTTCAATTACAGTGATTTTTTTTTCGTTTCTCGGATCATTTATTAATTAAATTTTATTAAATTATATTAAATTTAATTACCTACTATCTTATTCGGCCATAACTCTACCGCAATGTTTATCACGATTTATTTGATCAAAGATGCACTAAAATGCAACAAAATTGTGGTATACTAGCGTCGGAGAATCAAAGCAGTTACGTCACACGACGTAACAAACAATTGCATTGTTCCAAACAATACAGTCGTTTCTTACGTATTGTGACGTAATTGCGTTGATTCGCCGACGCTAGTATTCAATTTCAATTATTTTTTTTATTTTTATTAAATAAAATGGATATAAAGTCTGTTCCAAACGGTTAAGCGGAACTAGATTTTGCAATCTAGTTACTTTCATCGTTTAAATCGTGCTTTTCGGCCGTTTTGTTTAAGCTTTGTAAATCCTACTTACAATAAACATTTTTTGGTTAAGGTTAATATAATTTTAAAATGTCATTATCTTTATATTTTGGTTTTTTGTGTCATTCTTAATACAAATTTCCCATTTATTTATTTTTTTGTCATTAAAATAAGTAAAAAAAATAATTTAATTTTGACATATGTCATTCGTTTCCATGGTTTCATTGTTGGAATTTTAAATTTTGACATCCCAACGTAAAAAATTAAATAACCCAAGCAAGGTCCCTTCTCGTGACAACCTAAAAGAACGAAATTCCCATTTAGTTCTTTTAGGTTGTCACTAGAAGGGACCTTGCTTGGGTTATTTTATTTTTCACGTTGGGATGTCAAAATTTAAAATTCCAACAATGAAACCATGGAAACGAATGACATATGTCAAAATTAAATGTTTTTTTTTAGATATTTTAATGACAAAAAAATAAATAAATGGGAAATTTGTATTAAGAATGACACAAAAAATCAAAATATAAAGAAAATTATATTAACCTTAACCAAAAAATGTTTATTGTAAGTATGATTTACAAAGCTTAAACAAAACGGCCGAAAGGCACGATTTAAACGATGAAAGTAACTAGATTGCAAAATCTAGTTCCGCTTAACCGTTTGGAACAGACTGTTACATATAATTTTAAATGAAACTTAACCTTAAATATTCAAACCGCTGACAAAGGAGAAAAAGAGATGTGACAGCGCAGACGCAAACTTAAGAACGTAAAAATTGGTGCTTTAGTTTGCTTAATAGGAGAATCAGTGTTGCCAATCAAACCGTGGGGTCTGTCGGCTTCTTCAAAGGCTTGCGCTACTTTGTATAATCCAGTGACTTTAGTTGTTATAATAATAGATATTTTTTAGATACTTTTGACTCCGATAATACCAATAAAGGGATTATACCGTACTTTGATAGCAATGTTCATTGGGCAGTATCTCTATGAGTTACGCAATCACTTAGAACTGAAGCGGTACAACGAAAGGATAAAGGTTTATACAAATAAAACTGCAGAAATGGAAAAGGAGCGCGCCCAGCGACAAGAACCGGAAATGATTCCTGAAATCCCAGACCACATAGCCGGGGCCATGCACGACCAGATGGACGACCAGATGGGCGGTTCCATAGACGACCCGATGGGCTATGCCATGGACGACCAAGTGGGCGGTCCCATAGACGACCAAGTGGGCGGTGCCACGGACGACCAAGTGGGTGGTGCCATGGACGACCAGGCGGACGGTGCCATGGACGACCAAGCGGACGGTGCCATGGACGACCAAGCGGACGGTGCCATGGACGACCAGGCGGACGGTGCCATGGGCGACCAGGCGGGCGGTGCCATGGACGACCAAATGGACGGTGCCATGGATGACCAAATGGACCCTCAAATAGGTCCGATACCAACGATTGATTAATAAAAAATAAACAGAATAAATAGGTTTAAAAAAAATCTTTCTTATTTAAACATTCCTTTTCCTATGTATTTTCACATTCATAAGGTAACTATCAGACCTATTCTGTAACTCAGTTACTATGATCATAGTAACTAAATTTGTCACTATAAGCAAGGTCAGTTACTATCATAGAAACTTTGGGGTATTTTGTATTCCGTAACACAAAAGTTACTACAATATTTAGTAACATGTTACTATAGGGATTTGCAGCTAAGCACCCTACCATCTGGTGAGCGTTTCATGAACTTGTCTCATATCCCTTGTCTCATATCTATGGATTTCTTGTTGGCTATTGAACTTATTTTTATTTATGCGCATGTAAATCATGCAGTGAAAAATGTACACGGGAATGTCATTACTCCTAAAATGTTAAAATATTTTCGACAGTCCTGTCTATAGGGATTTGCAGCTAAGCACCCTACCATCTGGTGAGCGTTTCATGAACTTGTGTACATCATATAACATTTCGTTTTGTGTATTGGTTTTGTATGAAGTTTGTTTTTAAAGTTTTATTATAATCATTGAAAAATGTATAATACATATTGTTGTGTGCCTATGTGCAATTCATTGAAAAGAAGAAACCCGGAAATATCGTTTCATTTGTTTCCACTAATATCAGACACCGTACGGTTCGAAACAAAATTGGGAAAGCAAGAGGTTAGGAATCGAAGCGATGTTTAGATAAACAATTTAAAAATTGGAAAAAAAGTGAGCCCTTATATCAAAGTTTGCTCATTACATTTTAATGATAGTGACTACAAAAAATATTTTCAATTTTGTATTTATTATCGCATATCTTGAAAATTCCTGTTATTGTGTGTGGGTTTGTAATGCACAAGTCTGTAGGCATAATGCATAAATCTTTATGAACTCTCTGCTTTTTTCAGTGACTCCACACAATATTATATGCCCAGCATTGTAGATTTCTACCCCTTGGTAAACAACACGGGAATTATTATTTCCCCCAATATAGTTAAAATAATCGACAATGGAAAACCGCCATAACTTAAAACCAGATAACAAAATGTAGTATTTTAGATGTTTACAAGTAATGTCACTTCACAAAATCAGAAAATCCCAAACAATTATTTATTTTTTGTCGTTTTTTGATACACTTTTCGCTATTATTTACTAGTAAATGTCAAGTGGTATCTGATTTAGAATGGTTTCAAAAAAATCCGCGTGGCGCTACGATCTTAAAATTTTTCCCCTATAAAAGTTCCTATAATCTGTCTCATTTTGTAAATACGAAACTAGATCTGGTTACTTTGGTGACTGTTGTGGTGTAAATAGACTTTCATGGAAAATGTGAAATTGTAAATTTGTAACTCTCAAATGGTGGTGTTTATAAGTAATAACTTAGTTCTTATGAAGATAAAAATAGCGGACATTTGATTTTAAGTGTAATTTTTAGATATGAAGACAATTAGTAAATAAAATTATATAAATTAAATGTATATAAAATATGTATGTATGAGTGTAGGTAAATGTTTATATTGTAGGATATGAAATATATTAAAGATCAAAAAGTCTTTTCCAATTCCTCATTTTTAATGAGTATTTTTTTAAATTATTTTAAAAAAATAATTTTTGTTTTTAATAAAATTAACAAGTTCTATTCAGTGACGCAAAAATAGTTTCATGAGGGGGGAGGGTTATAAAATGAGACGTATGGAAGTAATGACAAAACAAGGAAAATTCATCAAAGTAATAAAAAATCCAGCTTCATGGGAGGTTTAACCCCCAAATCCCACCCGCCTGCGCCACTGGTTCTATTGTCGAGAATTTGTCTTGCGTTTTATTGTTATTTCTTCACTCATTTTGTTTTTTTTTTATATAATATATATTATATAACAACAAATTAATGTAAGCAATACAATATTTTGGCATTTTTAACCTCAACTGTCATGTGTATACCATCAATGCGCATGCGTGTTGCGCTTCTGTAACTAACTTCATTCTTTTCTCAGTAACTGTCACTAAGATATAACTTTCATAGCGACGTCACTACAGTTGAATATTACAGAATACGAATAATATTAAAGTTACTATTAAAGTCACTATAAAAGTTATCTTGTAGTAACGTTACCTACTACACGGTAACTATTATAGTAACTTTTTACAGAATTGATCTGCATACGTCCCGAACTGGCCGGGACAGTCCCGAATTTCCGCCTTTTGTCCCGAATTTTTTCAAAGGCAATATTTGTCCCGAATTCGTTTTTTGTCCCGAATTTTAGAAAAGTTACTTATTTTCAATATTTAGTTTTAATATAAGGTACTGGCGGCAAGTACTTCAAGTCGATTTTTATTTTCACAATATTTCATAATATTTCATAATATGATCTAATGTTGTGTTGGTAAAAATAAACTATGAGAACGAAGCATTGGCGTCCGTTTAGTTTCCATTGTACCCATGCTCAAACGCATTTATTCAGAGGATTTTCAGTCTGATGTCTTCTCATTGGACTGACATCAGAAACCGTTGCAATATTAATTCAATAAAGGCTGAACTGCAAGTATAAGTTAATTTTAAAATGGATTGCATTGCGTTTTACAATTTTATAAAAGAAAAAAATGATTTATTAAAAGCGGCAAGTAAGTCAGAAAATATTACTAGAAAAGACAATGAAACGTATTTCATTCATTTATAATATGTAATTTCATTATTATTTTTAAAAAAATGTTAAATAAACTAAATTTTTCTCCTTTTTTTCACCCTAATTTCAAAACTTTTTAGTTTTAAGCAAATGTAATTTAAAACTGATACTAAGTATGGATAACTAGTGACAAAATGACAATTTTGAATATAGAGGAAACTTTTTAAGATCGCAGCGCCATATGCGGCAAAGCTGGAACACTCGAAAGTGACATTAAACCGTTAATCGTGTATTTAGATGGTGAAAATGAACACGAGTTGTATTTTTCCTGTTTTTCGAGCTTTTTTTTTTAATTCAAAGGAAATCTACGATTTACAAGATATGTAATAATATACTATTCTAAAGAAATTTCAAGGAAATTTTTAGTTTTTCATTATAATAATTATTATTGACTGTCTGTCAATAAAATAACAACAAAAATATGGTAAATATATTACTAAAATTAATATCTCTGCCTGAAAAAGTAGAAGGGCCTTTTAATATATCAACTAATGATTTAGGCAAATTTTGGGTGGGATAAATGCTTTTTTCGGACGTAAAAAATCACTTTCCATAAAATACAACGAGCAAACATGCATGCATGGACTTGTATTTTTGCCCATTTTTAGTTTTTGGGTCCATAAAAACATACGATCTACTTTCTCTCTGCCTCAAAACGTCGTTTCAATTGATATTTTTTTCGATTTAGGTAAATTATGGAATGTTTAAGAAGGATTCTTCCTTATTCACGATTTACATTGGGGCACACAACAAAATTGATTGTTTTTTTCCATGATTCACAAAAATAAAACACAAACAACAAAAAAACATGTCTCCATTGAACAAAACAAAACAATGTCACTTTCGTATCTTTCGCAAATTGCCACCAGATGTCAGGGCGCTTGGGAAGTTTTCCCTATCTATTTATTGGACATTCCTTGTAGAAGATAGATAGATGGTTCCTACGCCACTGTTTTGATGATATCAACATATCAAATACGCAAGCGTAGGAGCCTGCTCCCACCTTTCTCAACTTGAATATATATGACTCGACCAAAACCGAACGCCTTCATTTGTATTAAAGTTAAGTTGCTTGTCAGTTATTTATCTGGAAAGTGAAATATTAATAAAAAACAAATTAAATTAAATTAATTTTGTGCCAAAAGCATTTCTAAGCCCTCAAACTGGATCATTTTATTCTGGTAAGTCATTGTAAAGAATTTCCTGTTTATAATATACAGAGTGAACTGTTAGTCACGCACCGTAGGGATAAACGAATTAACTATAGTAGGGTGACCATTTTCTTAAGAAGGCAATAAGGTCCTCATCTCCCAAATCCTAGTAAAGAGCAAAAAAACAGGTCCTCACCTCCCAAATCCAAGTGAAGAGCAAAAAAAAAGGTCCTCATCTCCCAAAATTAGGGTGACCATTCGACTTTTGCTCTGTATTTATATTTGGGAGGTGAAGACCTTTTTTTGCTCTTTACTTATATTTGGGAGATGAGGACCTTTTTTTGTTCGCTCTTCACTTATATTTCGGAAGTGACGACCTTTTTTTTGCTCCGTCCCGCATTGCCTTCTCCAAGAAAATGGTCACCCTACCCAAAATCCAAGTGAAGAGCAAAAAAAAAGGTCTTAACCTCCCAAATCCAAGTGAAGAGCAAAAAAAAGGTCCTCACCTCCCAAATCCAAAATGCGGGACAAAATGTTAAAATGCGGGACTTTTGCGGGACAGTCCCGCAAAATGCGGGACGAATGTCACCCTAAACTATAGGCTATTCCAAACCTTTAAGCGGAACTAAATGGAATTTAAATTTTCTTAAGTTGTCTAAAGGTAACTAAAAGGGACAAAATGGCTCTGCTCTGAATAGAAATAAAATATGTATCGTTTATTGTGGAAAGGAATTATTATTGTATTTTATAAATTAACATAATTGTTTGTTTTATAAACTTGCATATAAAAATAATTCTGCGGACCGGTAAAAAATCTCGCAGACCGGTGCCGGTCCGTAGACAGGCGGTTGGGAAACACTAATCTAAACGGAAGGCATCGCAACATTATGTAACATTATGAAAAATTATGAAACGAGCCGACAACAAGTGAAACTACTGGTATAAAGGGAAGCCGGAGCATAACGGGCATAAGAATTATCTTTAATAAAATCTTAAGGAGAATTGTAAAAAATTTCGAAATACTATTATTCGTAAAAAACTTAGGAAAATACAAAAATAAAAGTTATAAAAACGATATAAAAAAAGCTTCCTTGTGCTCATTTTGCCCTGGTGTCGGGGCAGAATAAGCACGGGCGGGGTATAATGGGCAATCAGCTAAAATCTGGCGCAGAATAAACACACGTGAGTGCATTCCTATCGTTATCATCCTCTCCAGCGCAAGAACAATGTGCCCACTTGCCACATGCTCTGCACTGGAGCAATCAACGTCTG
Source organism: Liopterus haemorrhoidalis (assembly GCA_963971575.1). Classification (NCBI taxonomy): domain Eukaryota; kingdom Metazoa; phylum Arthropoda; class Insecta; order Coleoptera; family Dytiscidae; genus Liopterus; species Liopterus haemorrhoidalis. The sequence continues at coordinate 95,816 of OZ020626.1, forward strand.
GATATGTGTGAAAAATATATATAACACAGCAAAAAACACGTTTCACTAATTTACAAAATGTAAACGTCAGCTCTCAGTCATAAAACCACTCTCGAAAGACACTTGCGAAGTACTGAACGTGATTGGAATGCACCCAAACATGGCTGCATGCTTTAAAAGCCAAAAAGAGTGGAGCCCGTTATACCCCAGGAGCTTGTTATGCCCCGGCCTCCCCTTTTGCGTAAAACATTTCTAAATTTTTAAACGCCTATTACCCACATTTCGTGCTACACCCGGTATATATGCAACGCCCCAAATTCCTGGAATGTTTCCGGGAAATTCCTACATGTTGGTGATTCACGAGAACTGAAAAAATATTCAAGGTTAATGCGTTGGCACAAAAAAGCGCCTGTGTGTTAGTTATTTGCCCATGACCTTCGCGATTTTGTTTTATTGATTAATGGATGAGTTGAAAAAGTAAAAACAAAACGAGATCGAATTTTGATAGACTGGAAACAAATAGAGGCGCAGTGGTGTAGCTAGAATTTTTTAAGGGGGGTGTGATTGTTTAACGGTAGAAGTAACATCCAAATTTTACCACGGATCAAAAAATAAATTTTTTATGCGTACTGGTTAAATATCTAATTTTTTACTCAGACTGGTAAGACTGTCATTGTATATTTTTACTAAGGTTATCTATAGAGATATCGACAATCGAAAATGCAGTACTTCTTTAGATAAGGTGATAAAATTTTTAGATAAAATTCAATATTAAATAAATTTTAAATTAAATAAATTGTATATTAATATTAAGGAAATGATAGAAGCCAACCAGCAGGGCCGGAACTTCAAACTGTGGTCCGCGGACCCCTAGGGGTCCCCGAAACAATTTTGACATTAACTTTACATCCCCAACTTTTCGCTTTTATACAAATAAGTCATTTAATAAAAATCCTACATGGTCATGACTTTTTGTATTTGTTATCTAACTAGTTATTGCCATAACTAAACAATAATTAGTAAAAATATAATTATTTTTATTCAACTGCAAATTATTTACAGAAAACATATTATAATAAGATCTATTTTGACCAATATTTGACCAAGAAATGTTTGTACGAGTTGTATTATAATTTGTAACTTTGTTAATTCTTTTTACTACTATTTTTATTAATTCTATGTTTTTTTTAGGGTTTTGTAGGTATGACCAAAAAACCCTTATACCGTCATTTTATCGTCTGTCTGTCTGTCTGTCTGTCTGTCTGTCTGTTCGGTAAAAATTGTAGCCAAACGGCTAAACCTAGAGAGTTGAAATTTGGCATGCTTGTACAACTTTTTGACCCGCATATAGTAAAAATACTAAAACATCTAAAAACCATATCCCCCTAAAAATATAAACAAATATGTGCTCACCGAAAAAAAAAATATTTTTTTAAAATTCTGAGTAGGGTATCAAATGAAAGCCCTTAGTACGTGGATTAACGATCAAAATTTTATTTTTTCAACATAAATTATTTTGACGCGATTTTTACCAAAATTGTGCAAAAAATTTTTTGTCCCACACCCTGTAGCCCAGATGGTTTTAACTAAAAATCTGAAAAAATTCTAAGTAATGTACATTGGTGTGAACCGGAATAGTACAACAGGAATTTTTGATCAGATTATGTTTTCGGAAAATAATGCATTTTTTGTGTTTTTAACCAAAATATGTTAAATATTTAATTCGCTATGTAACCCAGTAGATAAGCCGGTGTTCATAGCGATGTGCGTTTAGTCATTGGTTTTCTAATTTGCTAAACAGGTAACTTGCGAACTAGAGTTCGAATCCTGTCAGTTATAAATTTTTTGTTTTTTTTTTTTGCAGTTGTCTTTATTTAAATTATTTTGTCAAAATTCTAGTTATATTTTGGTAAATGTTGCATTTAATTTTTAAAAGCGTAAATTTAATAACCAGTGGGAAGTGTTGAAATTATAATTTAATGCTATGTTTGATATATACGAAATCAGAGGGCGGGGCTAATGATTTAAGCAACCAATAGAAGCCATAGGCGCAATTTCCAAAATCTTAATGAACCTTGCTATGTAAAATAATACTGCACATATTTAGAAACTTAAATAATGGTATTAGGCATTCGAATTAAAATTCATAAAAAAATATTTTGACATAAAATTTGTTTTGGCATCCCAAATAATCATCATTCAGTTACTAAATACCTGCAAAACCCTGAAATGTGTGAAAATTCACACTTCACATCAATTTTTTATTCTATATGCTAATAAAAATGTTCCTCTATAAATGCACAAGACCATTTATTAAAATAACCAGCGATACATTTTTACCAATATTTATTACAACGTAGTGCCTATGAGATTATTGAGCCAGAAATTAAGTCTCAAGAACGACGTAAAATGCCTAGGGTTGGGATGGGATCCCCAAAAAAAATGTTGTTCAAGACGGGTCCTCGGACAACATAAGTTTAAGGAACTCTGGTTTAAGGTAATAAAAATAGAATGTACGCCTATGTGTACATGTCCTTGTAAATAAGTTTGATAAGATTTGTTGATCTTTCTGTACAATTCTATTATGTTCAAAAATAAAAAATATTTACGTGACTACTCTGTTCTACTATTTTATTTTTGTATTTTGTTCTAAAATTCTGTTTTTTTTTTTCAGAACTAGAACCGAAAGGATATTTTGTGACGATGGCTTCAACGTCACAGCATTCGACTACGGAACAGACGTTAAATGAAAATCAATTAATCCTGTATCCTGTCGATAAAGAATATATTGGAAAAATCATTGTCAAGCCACCCGAACTTGAAAATGACGTTACAAAACCATCGGGATCAGAAATAACAACAATAGTAATCCTAGATAGGTCCGGTTCCATGGATAATCAAGTAGCGAGATTTGTAAATATCATCCTACCTCAAGTATTTACTAAATTACAATATGCTTTTGATGAAACGATACGTTTAATTACATTTGATTCAACAGCAGAAGTTATAAATACATCGGTAGGAGCTCTGCCTGACATAGCTATTGATTGTAGAGGTTGTACATATATGAAAGGTGCAATAAATGAACTTAAAAATATTATTTTGGCACTGCCAGAAAACCGGAAGGTAATTAGATTGTTGACTGTATCGGATGGTGAAATTTATGATCAAGAAGAAACTCAAACGGCAGCTGAGGAACTAGCAAAACTCATCGAACAAAAATATGTAATAAATTCCCAAGCTGTTCGATTATTTACATCATGTTGTGAACCCGATACTAGAGCGCTGTCTAGTATTCTTCGTCTCAACAACTTATCTAATGTCAATCTTCTGGATTTACTCCAAGAACTATCCGATGATGAAATTTCTACATCCATTAGTAATTTGTTTGCTGATGATTGTTTAACTTATCAAATAATACTAAACGGAGAAGAAAATTTGTTTAAAAAATCACCTTGGACAGTAGAAAGTACAAACAAAATAACAATATTCCCAGGAGAAAATATATTTTGGGTAGATAAAATACCTACAAAACCAATCAAAATAGAAGATCAGATCGTCTCAATAAAAGTAGAGCCAAATGTAGACCTAGAAATGTATGGAGACCTTTTGAAAAAGAAAATAGAGCATTACATGACGCAATTAAAAATTCTTAAGGTTGTTAACACTGCAGAGTCAACAGAAGCAATCACACAAATGGTAAAATATTTTCAAAATTGTGAAAACAACATTTTAAGTAAAGAACAAGATTTGCAATTAATATTAAATAACCCTGGTTTGCAATCAAGATTACACTACATGAAAACTTTAATATCAAGAAGAAATAAAACATTTTCAATACGTATGGCACAAATAGCTAACGATGAAAAAGTAGCACAACTAAATGCAGCGCAACAAGCTGATTATTTACGAACAGTAGATAATTCGAAGAATAGTCGTGGTTTAGCCAAACGAGCTCTAAACCAAGGTATTGATTTTAATGAAACAGTTCGTAAAGAAGTACGAGAGATGTTGGATCATATAGACGAACTAAAAAATATAAACGATAAAGATCATTTTACATCGTTCTACTCGAAAGAAACTACTTTAGGTGGAATCTACACTTTGTGTGAACTAGCGAAACAAAATATGTTAGATGATTTAGAGGCGAATGATATATTATTGCTTCTTAATATTGTTGGTGTTGCTTGTTCTGGACCAATTGGTGATTTTCCAGATCCGATGACGTGGAGAGTTAACGAAATATACTACGGTTGTTATATAAGTATGTCTGATGTACTGACAGCCCATTTACAGTCTAACGGTAATGCTTTAAAAACACCAGCTACAGAAAAAATTATAACTAATGTGATACCAATCTTTGAAGATAACCGTATTGTAAAATTTTTAAGAAAATACGCTCCATCATTAATTGAATACACTTCTTCCATCGGGATGCGTAGAGTTATTGCTGATGTTCCAATGACATGCGGATATACTATGTGTGCTGGAATTTGGAAAATGGTAGAAGATTTAAATAAAAACAAAACAGAATTACATTTAAAAACTTTTAATAAATTAGTTAATAATTATGAATTTTTTGTCGGTAAATATTTTGATCACATTATGCCATACATAAAAAATCAAGGAGATAATCACTTATCATACTACATTGCTAATAATGGTATAACTAATATGATTAGTCCTTTAATTAACTTGTACAAATTAAACGATAATTCTAGGTTATGTTACATTCCGAATATTCTCCGTGCTTTATATACTTATGAAGTTTGGCAAGCAGTTCGTCGTTTATATAAAAATAGAGAAAACTCTGAAATAATTGCTAAAGATATGTTAACAAAATTTTTAGGTATAGATTTGGAAAAGAATAAAACTGTTTTAAAACCACAGTTTGACGAGGAGCCTGAAATAAAGAAAATAAAGTTAAACGATGAAATCAATTTAGACGAAACTTATTTCGATGAATTATGTAAAAATTTTTATTACCTCAGATACTCTACTTTAATTCCGAAGTATTTCGAGGCAGTGATGAGTGGTAAGACTGATAATATTTTAAATGTTCCTAAAATAACTGAAGATACAATAAAAGAAGCTTTGGATATTAAATACGATCTCAAAACTTTCAACATGTATAATATTTTTCAAGCCCTATACTATACAACCAAAGCAAGTCGTGTGGATACAGAAACGGAAACAATGAAAATAATTGATTTGAAGTATGAAAAGGAGGCAGAAGAAGAAGTAAGAGAGTATATTAAAAAACAGTATGAAAGTAAATACATTACTGATTTGGCAGAGAAAAAGAAACAAGAACAATTGATTCTAGCAGAATTTTTAGTAGAGTCTATCGTTAAATCAAAGTCACACGTTGAACTAGTGAATTTAATGCGTAATGGGGTTTCAAGAGGTTGTGCCAGTTGTAAAATTTCAAATTCTTCTAGTCTAGGATACTTAGAATTAAAAAAAAGAATATTTGACATGAGTGAAAATATTCCTTTAAGAATTAACATCATTAAAATTTTCCTTCTTTGTACCGATTTCGAAAATAATAATGAACCTGTCTGGAATAACGGAGGTATTAATTTTGTTTATAATATAAAAGAAATAAGTGACATTTTTAAATCTGCTGGTTTAGAAGATGATTGGAACAAAGTTTATTCTGAATATAAAGAAAGAGGTATACATATTTATAGAACTAAAACAAATTACCATGGGCATGGAAATGAAAAACCATCTTATTCTGCTTTAGGATATCCTACATTAATGCATTATAAAAATGATGTTTCAGAAGAACAATTTAAATATTATTGTGATATTCATAATAATTGTTGTGGTGTACCACAGTTATTGGCACTTATTACTAAAAGTTAAGAATTTATTTTTCTATAGTGTTCATGTTTTTCTGGCAAAACACGGAGTGTGTACAATTGTAATTTTAAAAGAAGATTCTTCAAGGTCAATTGTGATTTTTACTATGATTACTAAGCCTGTTATTTCACGCCATTGGTCCAAATGTTAAAATTATTAGAAAACGGTACACTATTGCAAAATCAATAGTTAATTTGAACGATTTTCGTAGTTTTGCTTAAATAATAAACTAATTTGATAGACTAACTACGCACTTGTAATTAATAACAAGATTTCTAGTCTATAAGACTCATTTTTGTGTGAAATAATTGATTTAGAAGTTGTTACCTGTTCCATACACAGTCTGCAGTTTTCTCTTAATATATATATATATATATATATATATATATATATATATATTTTGAATAAATGCTTAATTATATTATCTGTCTCATTTTGTAACACGTAAGTAACAGGGAAAGTTCATTTTTACCGACCGCCGTAAGGGATATTGTGATCATACCAATTTTGACATTTCGAGATTTCGATGGATCTCCACGAATTGAGGTCCCTACATAACGTTTTGACTATTTTTAGCATGATGTCTGTCGGTCTGTCCGTCCGTCTGTGTACACGTGCAGAGCAAATTCGGCTAAAAGGATTTTTATGAAACTTCATATTTAAGCTTTTGAGATCAATGGTACGAGTTGATCAACTCGTGTTGATTTTAAGATTTTTGCGAATATTTCATAACAGAAAAGTATTTCGAAAAAAAATATTTAACAAAAGTTGCTATAAAAGCAATAACTAACAACTTATTTCAGACATTTTTTGATAAAATGAAAAAATATAATATAACATTTATTTAATTTTTTGAAATAGGGCTCCCGTTAGGCTTTTTTTGTATAGATATATAAACTTTGTCTCTCATATAAGGAGCAGAAACTAATTCTATCTCCATGTATAAAATTTTATCAAAATTGGCCCATAAACATTAAAAATATTGTAATTTTAAAAAAATTGGACCTCCATTTAGGCCTTTTTTGTACAGATACGTGAATTTTGAACACCTACATATCAGAAGACACTAATTCTAATATTCTGTGTCAAATCCCATCGAAATCGGTCCATAAATAAGCGAGTTATGGCCGTGCTCTATTTTTGGTCAAAACTGGAGCAAATTTTTTTACCAACTTGCGAATTTGATGTTTTTGACTATACAGTCAAAAGCCTCATGCACTCCTAATTCTAAAACTGTAAGTATTTTCAAAATCCGTTCATAAATAAGCGAGCTACAGTCATTTGAACTAGTTTCCATTAATCCGCTCTAATTATTTGGTCTAATTCAGTAATTAGTTCAGATATTTGGTTTAGTTTAGGTGTATTCCCGGGTTAGCAGCACTTGCCATACATTTCTGAATCAATCAAAATATAAATATACGTCATTAGGATTACAATGTAATTTACTGGAAAAACGTATGTTTTAATTGTAATTTATGCAGATAAAATTTGATCAAGGACTTTTTAATTAGGCCTTTTGATTGGCCCTAGGGACGTGTCGTCAACAGACGCTAAGTATCGCAAGATGGTTACCTATTTTTGTCTAATGATGACATTTGATATTTTTTAAGGAAATTAAATTGAAAATTTGTGCTGAAAAGTTGTAAAAAGGTAAGAAATATTTTAAAATTTAATTAGAATTTATTATTTATATTTCACAACAGAAAAATAGTTCGAAAAAAAATATTTAACAAAAGTTGCTATAAAAGCAATAGCTAATAACTTTTATTTGAGACATTTTTTGATAAAACGAAAAAAAATTGAAAAAAGTATTTATTTTTTCAAACTTATATCTAACGTTTCCATGGTCATGATAAATAATATCTCTGTTAGAAAATATTAGGCCAAATTATTTCTACTCTGCTGCTAGAATGTATTTTCTACAAGTACTTTGTGATGGCGGTCGGTCCTGTTGTGGCAACAGCTGATTTTTTATGCTGTATATTGACAATACATTTATAATATTATCATAGTATTGGTTCACATGGATAAAGTCCAAAGTCTGTTTACAACACAACAGTAACCAGATCTAGTTTGGTATTACAAACTGAGACGGATTATACTTGTTTTGTAAATATGTATGTATAAATAATTATTTTTTTAATAAATTTTACTATAAAAATAAAAGCAATTATACCAATTTTAATGCATTTTTATTTTTAAACCTGTACCTCTACTTTAATTTGTTATTTATGGGCAGCAGTAGTAATAATTGGCATTGTATTTATTAATTAAATATAAACAATAGTTTATTAACAGCGTAATCACTCTTCATAAATCGTAGTATTAATTAAAAAGTAAATATAAATTTCCAATTTATTATTTTTTAAGATATGTATTCCGATTTACAAATTATTACGATTGTATGTATATATTCTGTATTTACATTATTGCAATAAGTTGATCAACATCACAATGTTCAAACGGCATATAAATTTAATTTTAGTGATCGGTAAGTTTCTTTTTCTTCTTCGTTCACCCTCTTGTAGCCCACTCGTCAACATATTGGCATCTGACACTACCGATAGAGGCGCTACTGCATTGACATCATGGCTGACTTTGGTAGGATATTTTTGACAGGTTCAATGGTATCTTCATGTGATATTTATTGAAACACACGGGAACACACTCTAAAATGGTCTTTAACTGTCTTTCCACTTCTAAGAACATATTCCCATGCTTGTCACAAACTCGACTATCCTACAACCGTCAGTTTCTCAAAATCTCACTAGAGGCGCTTCAGTTATTGTCAGTTGACAATACAGTACAGTCTGTTCCAAACGGTTAAGCGGAACTAGATTTTCCAATCTAGTTACTTTCATCGTTTAAATCGTGCTTTTTGGCCGTGTTGTTTAAGCTCTGTAAATCATACTTACAATAAATATTTTTTGGTGATTTTTTTCATCATTTTAAAATGTCATTATCTTTATATGTTAATTTTTTGTGTCATTCTTATTACAAGTTTCCCAATTATTTATATTTTTGTCATTAAAATATATAAAAAAATAATTTAATTTTGACATATATACTTCGTTTCCATGGTTTCATTGTTGGAATTTTTAATTTTGACATTCCAACTTGAAAAATGAAATATCCCTAGCAAGGTCCCTTCTCGTGACAACCTAAAAGAACGAAATTCCCATTTAGTTCCGCCTAACCGTTTGAAACAGACTGTACGTTCAGGATAACTTCATGTCAGGGCATCATAAAATACGTCATCACCCCTGCGCGAGAAAACAGCTGATTACATAGACGTACATAAGGGTTTCTGCCTTATCAATTGTTGTGGATACCAAACAAACAAAATCATGTATTTCAAATTAAGTTTTGTTCTCGTTTAAGTACACGGCATACCTGAAAACGTACGAGAAATAAATAATAATATATTTTTGTGTATAAATGTATCAATTTCACCCTGTAAATGCAAATTATATATAAAGCCCGTATGTAACAGTTTTTAATTTTAACCAAATAACAATAATAATAACACACAAATATAACAAAAAACAAACAACAAAATTTAACAAAGAAAATAAACAACAAAATTTAAAAAAGAAAACAAAAACGGAATTAAACAATTAAAATCGAAATATAAGCGTAGTCAAGAACAGATCAAAGTAAGTGACGCCACTGAAATGTATCAAACCAACTGTTGGTAATGTCATGGACGAAATTTGGTTTCTGCGCAACCCAGTCAGTAATATAGACCTGGCATGAAGTTATCCTGAACGTACTCTAACTTTTTCGCAGTAGCGTCATAAACTGGCAGTAAATTACGACAAATGGAACAGATTTGCAGTTACTGCGAAACAAAACGAAAAGTTTTTTTTAACGCGGCAGTAAACAGTAACTGCAAATGTGCAAATCGAACACACCTATTAATACAAATATTTTATTTATCGCAATATTTGAGCATTTAATCGTTTCTTTTGCAGGAATCGCAATGATAACTGATGCAAGGTATGGTAGAATATCTACAGTAAATTGGAATCCTCAATTCCAGGAAGAATCAAGTAAGTCTTATACATACGCCGGCAAAATTAAAAGAACAGACATAAAAATCTAATTATTTTGCCTGCAGTGTAGGTACAAGGGAATGTAAGAATTTTGAGTTCTACAAACGATTTTCTGCAATCTTCACGGAAACCAATGCCTCCAATTATTCGTACAACTCGACGCTGTATACCGATAATTCTTGATGCATGTAAAAAACTGCCCCAAATTAATAAATAGACTGCCTAAATGGCTCGATGTTTTGGGCTTATCTCATGGGTCGTTCTACCCTTGATCTTCTATTTTCCCTGAATGTGTTTACCCACGTAACAATGGACGCGTTCAGCGCCCTAAACGTTTTAGTACGTTCACTACGGTTACCTTCTGAACGTTACCGTTGACAGTCAACAGTTTATTAAACATCTCAACGTAAAAATTTTACGTTTAGTTATGTTGACTTGTATACCTAACCTAAATTTTTAGCGGGAAATTTATACAAGATACAAGTTAAATAGCACTGGAGCTAACAAATTGATTAATTCTGCTACTTGAGGACACGACAGTCTAAAATGGTTTTTATCTATTAGAAATGGATCCATCTCTAAATATTTTTTAAGGTTATGTACTTAAATACTCGCGTTTGAAACTAACCGGTAACCGTTCAGACATTCACCAAATTGTTTAATCAACGTACGTTTACGTTTAGACTCAACGGTTTAGGCGCTGAACGCACCCATTCGATTGCCGGCCAGGAACACGAGCTTGGTCGGCAATATTTAAGTGCGCCCGGAATGCTCGCTGCATGGCGACGATCGAGCGACTGTTACAAAAGTAATATTTTGTTACAGCTGGCTATTTATGGCATTTTCAAAACAAGCGGCCTACGGGACTCATGCTGTTAATGTATGATATGAAATCTAATCTGTAAGTAATCTATACTAATATATAAATCAGTTCGTTTGTGTATATGTATGTATAGTGAGATCATTATTTACTGAGCGTTACATAACAGTAAACAATAAGTTTAAAAATATCAAAACTGTATTCCAATTCACAGCTGAAAGTCACAACTTAACAAACAACCAATCAGATTACTTTGTTGATCCGAACTCACCCGAGGAACTACGACAATCCGTTGCGAACTTCATATCTGTTATCAACTCGTGTTGATAGTTAGTTCCGCCTAATCGTTTGGAATAGCCTGTATGTGTACATAAGCTTGGAAATAAGATAAAAAAAACTGAATGTTTCTGTCAAGTATTGCATAACGCTCAGAAATTATTGATCTCACTGTTCTATTATGGTATTAATATATATTATTTTACACAGAGTTTGTCAAATGTGTTTTGTTGTCGAACCAAACAAGGATGCCTCAAAGTCAAAGGATTTTGTCCCCCATATGAATCATAACCAGACGTGCATTGCCATCGAGAATGGATGCATGGGAGTGCCAACGCGAGGAAGTGTAAGTAACATTACCCCTACTTCATTTAATATCCTTAAAGGTACCTATACACTATAGATTTTGTACCTAGAGTTGATTTAGCCCTCTATTGAGTCTAGTAGTGTGCACAGCAGCTAGAGTGCTCTAGTACACAGTGTCAGTTTATTCAAGACGCTCTAGCTAGATCACACTAAAGTCACTGGATTATACAAAGTAGCGCAAGCCTTTGAAGAAGCCGACAGACCCCAGGGTTTGATTGGTAACATTGCTTCCCCTATTAAGCAAACTCATACCCTTTTCACACTAGAACTTTAAGACGAGTGAACATAAAGTTCACCGATGTTTAACATCGGTATGCTTTCACACTTGATGTTTAAATCTCCGGTGCTGTCACCAACTACAGTAATTTTGTCCTTAAGTTACCGTCAGGAAATTACCAGTTTTGAACTGTCTGCGTAGACGCACGTTTTGAATTATTATAAACAAATATGGATATTTCATTTCATTCTACAATAAAGAATATATTAAACCTGTATTAACATGTAAGTCGATACATTTTATCTCAATTATTGTAGCTCTGTATTTTATTAAACACATTATTAAAATAAATAATTTAAACAAAAACCCTTATACCGTCATTTTGTCGTCTGTCTGTTCGGTAAAAATTGTAGCCAAACGGCTAAACCTAGAGAGTTGAAATTTGGCATGCTTATACAACTCTTTGACCCGCACATAGGAAAAATACTAAAACATCTAAAAAACATATGCCCCTAAAAATATAAACAAAAATGTGCTAATCGAAAACAAAAATATTTTTTTTAAATTCTGAGCAGGGTATCAAATGAAAGCCCTTAGTACGTGGATTAGCGATCAAATTTTTATTTTTGCAAAATAAATTATTTTGATGCGATTTTTGCAAAAATTGTGCAAATAAAATTTTGTCCCACACCCTGTAGCCCAGATGGTTTAAACTAAAAATCTAAAAAAGTAATGTATATTGGTGTGAACCGAAATAGTACAACAGGAATTTTTTATCAGATTATGTTTTCGGAAAATAACGCATTTTTTGTGGTTTTTGGTTCACAAAGTACAAAAGTTATACCAATGTAAGACACCCACATGCAAGGCGTACGATAGCGTAGTGGTTAGAGCACTGGTGTCGTAAGCTAAAATTTGCTGGAAACGAAGGGTTTCGAGTATGGAGTGAATTTTATTTTTTGTTTTTTTTTTGCATTTTTATTATGTTGAAATTATTTTGTCAAAATTCTAGTTATATTTTAACAAATGTTGCATTTAATTTTTAAGAGCGTAAATTTAATAACCAGTCTTATTATATGATTAACAGACGATAAATTATTTTAAAAATATCGTTCATTTTGCCGTGATTACTACAAAGTAAAATTTGTTATTATATACCTGCGAAACCCTGAAATGTGTGAACATTCACACTTCACATCAATTTTTTAATTAGTTCTCTATTTTGGAACTCTGAATTAGTATTATAATTCATTTTGAGAGAAATAATATTACTTTATTATGTTTTAGTTGCAATTAATGTCGGATGTAGATTTTTCCAGACTTTTCACAGTCGCAATGCTGAAATCAGAAGACAATCACCAACTAGATTTCAAGGATATTCGTCCGATAGGATAATTAATAGTTAAAACTATAAATGAATATGATCATAATTTGTATAATTATCAACTTAATAAACTGATATAGAGTATCCTATAACAAACGTTATTAACTTATTTCAATTGCAGAATTATTTTCAAATTAAAACTGCGTTCAGAACTCTTTAAATTAGTTGACTGTGACTAACAATAAAATATAATAATAATAATATCTTTATTTAATAGCAAAGTGGCCAATCAAAAATACAATATATAAATTAAAATAGCATTTAAACTAAAATAAACTACATATAATAAGTAATAAAAATCAACAAAACAATTTTTTCAAAAGATGGTCACGTACTTTACACTCAAATAATTTGTATCTTTCAATATCTTTAATTTCCTTAGTAAGTTGCTTATATAAAGTCAAACCTTTAGAAAAAACACTGCTCTTAGTTGCTTCCTTTCTAACACAACTTATGGAAAAATCTTCCTTATTTCTTGTGTTGTACACATGTACATCTTTATTTTGTTTAATTCTAATTCTTAGATAATCAGGTACCATATATTTTAGTATTTTATAAATAAATGTTAATACTTTAAATTCAAGATAACTACTGATATCTAGCCAGTTCATCGCCTTTAACATAGACATAATACTTGCATACTTATCACATTTTAATATTACTCTTAGGGCCTTATTTTGACATTTCTGTAACTTATCTATATCTGTTTTATTGCACATAAAAGTGACAGTTGAACAGTATGTAAAGTGTGGCAGTATAATTGTGTTATATATTAATAATCTAGTGTATCTACTTAAACTATACCTATAAGAAACTCTGCTGAAAAAGCCTATTTTTGCCACTTTCTTAATTACGTATTGCACGTGCTCTTTAATTTTAAACTTCTAGTACAACTCCTAAGTATTTATATTTATCAACCAATTCTAACACACAATTATTAACTTCTACTCTTTCTACCCTATTGTCTTTTATATCTAAATCGTACTCACTATTTTTACATAATATCATATATTTACATTTATCTAAGTTAAGTTTCAGTCTGTTCATTTCAAAATACTCATTCATTATTTTTAGTTCATCTTTTAATCCACTAACTACCTCTTTATAACTATCTCCTTCAACATATATTAATCATCCGCGAACATATTTATTTTACACTTTTTTAATATTTTTGTGATGTCATTAATGTATACAATAAATAGCAGTGGTCCCAACACACTTCCCTGTGGCACTCCTATACAGTTTTCTAATTTCTCACCAAGCACACCATTCCATTTCACCTTTTATTCTCTGTTCAGCATGTTACTGTAATTGTTGAAAATAATAAAACTGTTGGATAGTAAGGTAAAAATTAATGAAAACACAATTCAAATTTGGATTTAGGAATTTGATAATATATTTTTTCTTCATCGTATCTAATTTCTAACAGTTCTTATCCTTTCATTTATAAATATATTACATTAAGCATATCTTATTATTTAATGAATAGCCTATTTATATCAACTGCGTACAGCATATTTGAATGGAGTATATACAGCAAAAAAATTAGAATATTGTTGGTTTATTTCAAAAACCTAGTAAATCGGACTTTACACATTTTATTATAGTACCACCTGTTGGTAAAATTTGAGAGTTCTTTGGTTAAATCATTGAATAAAAAGAAAAAGGAAGGAGACTATATGAATTTTTACATACAAATTATTAATTCATTATATTCAACATTCAAATACGACCTGCACGCCAATGCTCTGTTGTTACGTCTATTTTACACATGCATAAAGTGTTGTTCAATATGTTTGGTTATTAATAATTTTTGCTGTAATACAATTTTTAGCCAAACCCCAAAATTTATTTGGTTTTAGTTTCTTAGATGTGAAGAGCCAACCAAGATGATGGTTGCATTGAGCGCACTGCGCAATGGTCCATGCGTACCTAAAACATAATAAAAATTAATACCATGCAAAAATAATGACATATTAATTTATAATGTATAAAATAAGCATTTTAATAAATAAATATTAACTTTTAGATTTAAAGTAAAGCATTTTCTTGCTTGAAAACTTAATTAATACTTCCAAAATACAATTTTTAAAAAACTTTTATTATAACAATATATTAAAAATAAATAAAATGAAACAAACCGATAGGCGGCAGCACAAATGCAAATTTTTGTGACTAATACAATGTTCCATTACTCGACGAAAGTAACCGCGGTTGAAGTTTCCCGTTCCGAAAGTGTATGACATTAACCTTTTCAGGAAAATTGTTAGGTTTCGGAACGCGGATACTGAAACTAACCGTGGAAATATCGCGGTTAGTGTGGTTATTTCCTCTCACTACAAACTTCAGATCTAATGTAAACTACAAAAGGCGGGAATTTCAGAACAATTACAATAAGGCGAGAGTTAAGTGGAGGAAATTAATCGTTTGTAGTGCAAGTAGTAAATTATAATATTATTTTACTTTAGTCTATATTTAAAACAGTAAGAATGAGTGTAAGTAACTGATTTTTAGTAATATTGATCGATGTCGTGAAAAATAATATCGGGAAAAATCATATATGTTCTTATATAATGTGCTATTGTAAACAAGTACTAATAAAACAAATATTTTTATTAATAAGTTTGTAAGAGAATATCTATAACCTATAACGTCCATAAAATGACAGTTCAGTTGTCTGTTTTATCAACTGTGAGGTGTGACTACCGTTCCGTAACTAAAACGCGTTTTCAGGTAACCACTGGGTAACCACAACTTACCACGACTTTACCGTAACCGAGACCGCGGTAGTTAGGTGTGCAGTTACGGAACATTGTATAATATGGTCTATTGCAATAAAAAATAAAAATATATTGTTACCCAGGAAACCAGCTGAATTGTTCTGATGAATGTCCCACTAATGTGATCCTCACAGCTTCAGAAACTGTTAGTGTTTCATACACGTGACCACCTGAAAATTAAAAAAATAACTTATCACTAGTTGCCTTCGGTAACTGCCTCTGTTTACGGGGTGTGTTTGCGTTTGTTTACTAAAAATTTCAATGAAACATATAACGAATTTTTTTTAATCCACAACTGGCCCTCTAATTTAGTATACAGATTAATTCTGTAAAAAGTTACTATAATAGTTACCGTGTAGTAACGTTACTACAAGATAACTTTTATAATGACTTTAATAGTAACTTTAACATTTTTCGTATTCTGTAATATCCAACTGTAGTGACGTCGCTATGAAAGTTATATCTTAGTGACAGTTACTGAGAAAAGAATGAAGTTAGTTACAGAAGCGCAACACGCATGCGCATTGCTGGTATACAGATGACAGTTGAGGTTAAAAATGTCCAAATATTGTATTGCTTACATTATTTTGTTGTTATATAAATGGATATTATGGTACAGTCTGTTTCAAACGCTTAGGCGGAACTAAATGGCAATTTCGTTCTTTTAGGTTGTCACGACAAGGGACCTTGCTTGGGTTATTTCATTTTTCACGTTGCAATGTCAAAATTTAAAATTACAACAATTAAACCATGGAAACGAATGACCTATGTCAAAATTAAATTATTTTTTTAATATATTTTAATGACAAAAAAATTAATAAATGGGAAATTTGTATTAAGAATGACACAAAAAATCAAAATATAAAGAAAATGACAATTTAAAATGATATTAACCTTAACAAAAAATGTGTATTGTAAGTATGATTTACAAAGCTTAAACAAAACGGTCGAAAAGCACGATTTAAACGATGAAAGTAACCAGATTGCAAAATTTAGTTCCGCTTAACCGTTTGGAACAGACTGTATATACATTTATAAAAAAAGAGTGAAGAAATTTAAAAAAAGAAAAACGAAATGCAAAGACAAATTCTCGACAATAGAACCAGTGGCGCAGGCGGGTGGGATTTGGGGGTTAAACCTCCCATGAAGCTGGATTTTTTATTACTTCGATGCATTTTCCTTGTTTTGTCATTACTTCCATACGTCTCATTTTATAACCCTCCCCTCTCATGAAACTATTTTCGCGTCACTGAATAGAACTTTTGTTAATTTTTTTAAAAACAAAAATTATTTTTTTTAATAATTTAAAAAAAGACTCATATTAAAAATGAGGAATTGGAAAAGACTTTTTGATCTTTAATATATTTCATCTCCTGCAATATAAACATTTACCTACACTAATACATATTTTATATATATTTAATTTATATAATTTTCTTTACTAATCTTCTTCATTTTCTAATATATCTAAAAATTACACTTAAAATTAAATGTCCGCCATTTTTATTTTCATAAGAACTAAGTTATTACTTATAAACAGCAGCATTTGGTAGTTACTATGATAGGAACTTTTATAGTAACAAATTACTAAATATTGTAGTAACTTTTGTCTTACGTAATACGAAATACCCCAAAGTTACTATGATAGTAACTGACCTTGCTCATAGTGACAAATTTAGTTACTATGATCATAGTAACTGAGTTACAGAATTGGTCTGATTGCCTGATAAAAAGAATAAATGGATATTTGACAACAAAAATATATATATATGAATTCTATTTTGAATTTCTATTTTCTTTTTATGATAATGTAATTAAAAAAACATTAACGAAACATTTTTAATCAAAAATTTATGAGGGAAGTAATTTTGTGTTTAAATTTCTTCCTATATGTTATCGCGAATTTTCGAAAACAAATGCATATAAGTAGATTGAAATTTCAAACTTAAGTTAATAATACAGATTACGCGAGATATATATGAGAACGAAAAATGAACAAGTTTACTATATTCGTAATTTTTTTAAACGGTGTTTTATTGCAGGAATTTGATCCAAAAGATTATGAAGGGTAAGAAAAATCTCTTTTTAGGGTTTTGTAGTTATGACCAACAAACCCTTATACCATCACTCATGTGTCTGTCTGTCTGTTAAATATCCTTAGACAAAAGTTATGCGTATGTTTCAGATGTACACTTTACCGAATTTATCCACAGATGGCGTCAAAAAT
The DNA here is from genome assembly GCA_963971575.1 of Liopterus haemorrhoidalis. Classification (NCBI taxonomy): domain Eukaryota; kingdom Metazoa; phylum Arthropoda; class Insecta; order Coleoptera; family Dytiscidae; genus Liopterus; species Liopterus haemorrhoidalis. The sequence continues at coordinate 113,788 of OZ020626.1, forward strand.
AGATATAATTAAACAATTAGCATCGACGCTGAATTATGAGGTATGGACAGAGAAGGTGACACCAGGTGAACCAATGGAAATAATGGCGTATCCAAATGGAACAAAATATTTAGAAATGCTGCTCGATGTATTGGAAATGAATAAAACTGTATTAATTGAAAATCTAGCAGAGTAAGTTAAGAAACAGTTAAAAAAAAAACCGTCAAATAACAGTCTACAACATATTCATAAAAAAAGAATAATAAAAGATCATATTTTCAGGCCATACCAAAAAAGTGCCAATGAACCAACGAACCGTTTATATGATTACTACTCACCGTTTTTCTTCACTAAACCAAATTTCAAAAGATACGAAGAATACAGATTTGTAAGTATTATACATATAGTTTTTTTAAAAACATAAAAGGTGACCCGCGTATTATTGATTTGTCGTTTTCTTTTCAGGTTGAACGTTTTCTGATAACTCTATCAGAATTTTTTAGTGAAAAATGTGAATTAAATGTCATAGGTACTTCAACTGAAAAAAGACCCATATATATGTTGCATATTCACGAGCCACGGTTAAAAGAAGAGCAGAACATTAAAAAAGCGGCCATTATAGACGGTGGATGGCACGGCAAAGAGATGTTAACAGTTTCCATGTGCTTGTATATCATACACCAATTGGTTTTTGGCCTTACGAATAGATTTCTACAAGGTGTTGATTGGTATATAATACCAGTTGCAAATCCAGATGGATATGTTTATACTATGGATAATGTAAGTTATGGTATTTTAAAGTACCTCGCATTTCTTTCATGTTGTATACTTCATCCTCGTGTAATATAGCCTACATTATATGCTTATGAACAGGTTGACACCAGTATCTGCTTAGCAGTACAGTCTGTTCCAAACGGTTAAGCGGAACTAAATGGGAATTTAGTTCTTTTAGGTTGTCACGAGAAGGGACCTTGCTTGGGTTATTTCATTTTTCATGTTGGGATGTCAAAATTTAAAATTCCAACAATGAAACCATGGAAACGAATGACATATGTCAAAATTAAATATTTTTTTTAGATATTTTAATGACAAAAAAATAAATAAATGGGAAATTTGTATTAAGAATGACACAAAAAATCAAAATATAAAGAAAATGATATTTTAAAATGATATTAACCTTAATAAAAAAATGTTTATTGTAAGTATGATTTACAAAGCTTAAAAAAAATGGCCGTAAAGCACAATTTAAACGATGAAAGTAACTAGATTGCAAAATCTAGTTCCGCCTAACCGTTTGGAACAGACTTTATACGGGATAATTGTTTTATGCCGATCTTCAAAAGTAATACGGTACGTTCTATAATATACTATTTTTTGCAGCACTGGAGCTGGAAAAAAACTCGATCTCATGGAAAAAAATGTATTGGAGTGGACCCTAATAAAAATTTTGATTACAAATGGAAAACTGTCACTCAACTGTACGATATGAGCGAGTGTACAGATTTATACGGTGGTAGAACGCCATTTTCTGAGCCAGAAACCCGAGCATTCAGAGATGCAGTCTTAGACATTAAAAAACGTCAGAAATTAGAACTATATATAACATTTCATGGCAATGGAAGGTTTATTTTATATCCATGGGGTTATACTAGAAAATTAAATGTAACTAATAGAGCTCTTCAACAGAAAGTAGCAACTACAGTTGCTACTGCGTTAGGAAGAAGTCGTCCAGTGAAATATATTACAGGAGCCTATTCTGAAAATTTTGCACCGACATCGGGATCTAGCAGTGATTGGGTGAAATCACAAAATGTTAAACTGGTATATGTCTTCACATTACCTGGTATGAGCAAATTTAACCTGGCACCACCAGATTTTGAAATTCTACCAACATGCCAAGAGGTTTTTGAAGGATTCAAGTAGGTAACTAAATTTATGACCGTTGTTAAGTGAGCAATTGAGAAGTGATTATACCTGCTGAGTTTATGGTTCTGTTAAAAAAAGTTGCCAGGACCGTAATAATTATTTTAAATAAACATGTTTTTTTATATGCTATTTAGATATACTCACATGACATTCCTTCACATTTTTATCAGGCTTAGGATTGTCTATATTTGATTTATAAATATAGGCATATTTAAAAATCGTTTTGTTTTAAAGTCTTTATAGTCTATATTAAATACTTCTTTTTGCACAAACAAAAATCATTCTTTTTTGCAATAAAAATAAATCCTAGCAACTTTAAATAATTATAAATATGGCTAACTTTGTATGGAAATTCTATTCCGTTCTTTCTATTTGTTCTATTCTATTAGTTCTTCCAAATTTTTTATTAAAAGATGCACAGTCGGTCTATATTTTTCGAATAAAAGTCGTATATTTTATTTATTATTGTTTTAGACATAAAACTATCTATTTTCTTGAAAACTTATAAATCGGGTCGTTTTCGCTGCTGATTAATTCCGCAGTTCTAAGTATAGGTTTGTCATTACCTTCCGAAACTAACTTTTTATAAACGTTCAGTATCAGAACTTTGCAATCTTCTGACAAATAACATTTTTCTTTAGTAGCCACGTCCACATTTTCGCACTCCAAATCATCTTGCACAGATTTACTATTTTCACTACAGAAATTAGGAATTTCTGCAAAATGGTCACCAAAGAGCCATGTTTGCAATGTATGCACCAAAGAGTCACCAAAGAGCCATCTTTGCCAATGTATGCACGCTATGAACGTTGAAAATTAACTAACAAACAAGTATAACAAGCTCTAAAATTAAGAAACAATAGGATAAATTTGGAAGATATCCTTAATGGTTTTTAAGAAACTTCAACTGAACTAGTGTTACATCTATTCTATTTAAATTCCCTTTATATTTTTTTTACAGCAAGTCTTAAGATTACTGCCATAAACCCATTACCGCATTGTTAAGCTTTTTAATAAGAGTGGCCATTTCATTTTGGAAATATACATGGTTTAACTTCAAATTTCTTAAATTAAAATTTAATTTAAGAGAAAAATTAAAAAGAAAAAGTAAATAAACATAGATTAAGATAAAAGATTATTCTATTTTTATAAAATAATAAATAAAAAGGCAACTTAACTAAAAATAAAAACAATATCCCAAATCAACAAAAAAATAAATAAATAAAAATCCTAAAAATGGAGGGAAAGTTAGTACCAGTAGTAGTACCCAGGCCTATTGAGGATAATATTGTTGTCTTGAAAAAATTTAATTAAATTACAATTATTTAAATGACTTTTTTTATTTTAGGTATTTTGCTCATTATCTTGGAACAGGTTTATTGGGAGTCTTCAAACCGGCTGAAACAATAATGGAAGAAAAACTTGAAAAACAGAAACGTTTGGCAAGAGATCGAATACAACAACAGGAGGAATTAGAAGAAGATTTGGTGGCAGAAAAAAATACGAACAACAATAAAAGAGAACTGCAAACAATTAAAATTATTAAAAAGCCATATGAAGAGAGATTAACAAGTAATAAGATAAACAATGAGAGGAGATCAAAAAGATCAGGATAACGTTCTTATAAAACTACAGCTGAGTATAGGAGAAAACTTAATAGATGGAAAAAACTAATAAAACAAAAGCTTCTTAAAAACCCGGAAAAATCCATTTTTATTTTACAATAACCAATTTAAACATTTGGTATATTTATAAATTTAATATCAATATTGTACAACTAAAGAAATTATAATCTTAGAATATACAGTCTGTTCCAAACGGTTAAGCGGAACTAGATTTTGCAACTACTTTATATATATATATATAAAAAATGTATTACCTGGATTACAGTAGTTGCTTTGAATTCCATCTTTAGACATGGCAAAAACATCACTTTGCTTGGCAATGGCTGTCCCACATAGTGCACAACAGATCAAACGTTTCTGAAACAAATATTTATTTATTCCTAGATAACTTCCATACGTCCTAATATTTACCATTTTTAAATAATGTAGTTCTAGCCGTAGCCTCTGTAGCGCTGAATCCAATTTCAAGATTTCCAATCGTTCATTATGATTCAGTTGAAAATTCTGCATGAACCAATAAGACAGCTTTATTGGATCAGTTGGTACACAATTCCCTAAAATACATTTAAAAATATATAACTAAATCTATCCTGACCAACACAGCAGCTTGCAAGAAAATTATTGGCTCAAGGAAACCAATTTAAATTTATAAATAAATAAAAAGCTATACACTGGCGGAATGGTGACCCCACCAAAGCCAACAAATCAGACGAAGAAATGTTTTTTTGAAAACTCGAGAAGAACCAAAAGATTTCCCGTTATATTCAAGTAACTATTTAACTATATCGCTGCAGACATAGTTAAATGCAGACATATAGACAGCTAGTTTTAATGAGAAACTTAAGAGAACTATAATTTTTTGACCTCCTTAAGGGGTATGGTCAGAAAATCGTTTTTTTTTTTTTTTTCTCAGGAGTGTCCATACAAAATTTCAGGTCGATCCGAGCAAAATTAACGAAATTATCGGCTTAACAATACAAATAACTCAAATTCATATTTTCGCGCAAATCGCGTGTTATAGCGTTCCTTTCAGAACGCTGCTTTATTAGCCGCGCGCAGCTCTCATATACGTAATAGTAGAGTCTTCCCACTCTATGCACACCTGTCTGTGCTATATTTGTGTAAAAACACTTATATATGTGACTTGTAGTAGTATACATTCATTTCATCGAGCAGTTTAGGGTACACGTGTTTCGTAATTTTTTGAGGAATTTTATTTTTCAAGTCGGTGAGACATGTAACTCGAAAACTACTCGACCGATCTTTCTGAAATTTTGCACACTATTTCTGTAGGCAATTTACTAGGTAACGCTGTCGAAATATATATTTTTTTCTTGCTTATTTTTTTTTTATGGAATTTTTGACAACTGAAAACAGAAATTTCGAAAAAAAAAATTCCGTTTTTTTCGTTTTTTTGACTTCAAACTTATACCAAAAATTAAATAATCTAGATATTTGAAAAAACTCGACAGCGTTACCTCAAGAAACTCATAAACTAACGAAATATTTTTGGTTTTTTTGTTTTAGATGATCCAGTAATTAGTTATGTGTCTCACCGCAAATCAACTCTTTGTCCTGAACGAAAATTTCAAATTCATGTCACGAGCTTAATTTTCGATATTTTTCAATAAAATTTTTTTTGGATACTCTTCAAATGTTGTTCTTTACTGTCGGTATTATCCCAATCAAGTTACTATTAACAGTTTTCTAAAAAAAAATCTTGAAAATGGGTATAAACCCCCTTAAGCGGCCCATAAAAAATACAACAGTAAAACAAATGCTTACCAATGGAATACGCATTTAGACATCGTAGTATTTTCCTACAAAGATTTTGCAACTCATACTGATTATACAACCATGCAGGCCACCTCATTTGTGCAGCATCATATCTTCGAAACTGTTTATTCTTCCTAATATTCTGAACAGAATTCTCAGTAGCCCGACAAGTATTCAACGACTGTAATTGCACTGCTTTCAATGGACTCTCCATTTCAACTTCCGGTAAAATTTTCACAGTAACTTTTCCCATTCGCAATGATAAATTAACACTTTGCTGTAATACTTTACACCGTTGTCTTCCTTTTGCTTTTAATGCCATCGTATTGTCTGATTCACAAACTTCAATTATTTCCATCGTGATGCCATGGGTAAAAACTCTTTCACGTGTGCTGGAAATATATAAGAACGTATAACAGAACAAGGACCTTAAGGACAAAATAGATAAATAAAATTAAACAAATTAAATGAAGAGATCTAAGTAGATAAGAGGTCACTTGAGGTTACCACTTCCACTTAACCCATCGAGTGGTAACTGATAGCGTATAATAATAATATTTATTAATCCTTTAAATACAGGACTGCATGTAGGATATGTCAGTACATGAATTTATAATTTTACACAGATTTTGATTAGTAAAACAAGTTATACAATTGATAAAACAATAAAATCATACATTAAATTACCCAAAATCAATGTTCCCCATTGGCATGACTACATCAGTCCTTACAAAATTTCAAGAATTCATTAATTGAGTATACACAATGCTCTATAAGAAATGCCTTAATCTTCCGCTTAAATACAGCAACCTGCGTTTCATTTCTGACATGGAATGGCAGTGAATTAAATAATTTAATACCAACAGTTTTTGGTGATTTTTTTGTCAGTTCCAGCATGTTTGCTGGAGTTCTGAAACAATCTTTTCCTCTGGTGCTATATGAATGCTGGTTCAAATGGCGAGCAAAGTATATTTGATTTTTAAATACATAGACCAGCAACTCTAAGATGTAAATACCAGGAACTGTTAATATTTTGTATTTTACAAAAAGAAGTCTGCATGATTCAGTGCGTCTTTTGTTTGCTATACAACGTATTATTCTTTTCTGGGAAATAAATATTCCTTTGGGAATTGCTCTGGCGCGGTCGCTAGTAAAACACGAATCGAGAATTCCAGACTGGTCCAATCGAATACGCAATAATGACTAATTAAATTAATCAACAACGATAAAAACACGCCATGTCTTTTAAAAATTGAGTTTTTTAAAACAGAGTTTTTTAAAACGCAATTTTTGGCGTCGTTGATTTAATAATTAGCGAGGGATCGTTAAATGGCTTAATTAATTAGCGACTTTGCTAAATAATTCATGACCACTCGATAGGAAAACTGGAGGGGGGTAGTCTCAAGTGACCCTTTATCTACTGAACTAAAGAACTGCGCAAAATATTTGCGCGTCTTCCTTCTTCGTTAAGCAAATCTTCGACGATCCTGAAATGTTAATATAATATATTAAATTATTTGGAATATAAATTCCAAGTTTTTTTTAATACTTATAATTTAACAATGAAAGCACTTTACACCTGGTTTATAGTATGATACAGTTTTTTATCGAAAAAAATGCATGACAATTTTCAGTATCGCGAAATAAATCGAACTAGTAGTAGATATACAGGGTGTTTGAAACTGGGCACCCCGAAAATCTCCTTTATTTGTAGATACAAAAAATCTTCAGAACAAAAGTTAAACTAGACAAAAAGGCCCATCTAAAGGTTACTATAAGAATTCTGAGGCACTTCCGGTTTCACCGCAAATGATGTCAACTTTTGATCTAGCATAGGGAATCGATAATTTTATATTTTTTTCCTAAAAGTACATTAAATTAGCTTTACAATGACACCAAAAAGTCATATTTTTATGTTAACCATTTCAAAATGGTGACCATTTATTTACAAAATAATAATCAACATAAGTTTTACAAAGTTGAACGTACCAAGCTTTGAAAACAATAAAAAAAGAAACAAAATATCTCTAAAATAAACTGTTATAACTAGCTATTATATGAAATAACATGAAATAACTTAAATTTTAATTTTTCAATTAAATGTTTTATAAATAACAAGAGTTTAATAGTTTATTTTGCTTATTTTTGTTTGAAAAAAAAAAAGTACAGTTTGTTCCAAACGGTTAAGCGGAACTAGATTTTGCAATCTAGTTACTTTCATCGTTTAAATCGTGCCTTTCGGCCGTTTTGTTTAAGCTTTGTAAATCATACTTACAATAAACATTTTTTGATTAAGGTTAATATCATTTTAAAATGTCATTTTCTTTATATTTTGATTTTTTGTGTCATTCTTAATACAAATTTCCCATTTATTTATTTTTTTGTCATTAAAATATCTAAAAAAAAATATTTAATTTTGACATATGTCATTCGTTTCCATGGTTTCATTGTTGGAATTTTAAATTTTGACATCCTAACGTGAAAAACCCAAGCAAGGTCCCTTCTCGTGACAACCTAAAAGAACTAAATTCCCATTTAGTTCCGCTTAACCTTTTGGAACAGACTGTATTAATTGGTAGTCGTTATTTGTACCTAATTATGGTTTATGTACGATATACCAACGAAGAGATGTAAAACTTCATTTTTTTTCAAACAAAAATAAGCAAAATAAATAAATAAATAAATAAATAAAGAAAACCATTAAGTTAATTTTATTTCATTTAAATGTTCAAAAATTATGGAACACAATGACAGAGATATTTCATGCACTTTAAACAAAAACAAAAATATATATATATATTTTTTTAAATTTAGTACATGATTCCTGTTTATTTTATTGTAATTATAATTTAGAAAATTGCAGAAATAATAAATATAATCTCCTACTGCTTGACCCAGACCGAAACCTGCCGAATTTCTCTATACATCAACGTATAACATTGAATATTTAAAATTCAGCATAAAAATACCTTCTGCGGTAAGGGCGAATTTCTCCTGTAGGCCCTTCAGATGCCACTGACGTGCAGTAGGGATGCCGGAACAAGCCCTGTCTATAGGTAAAATATTCGTTATACTACAGTCCATTCGTGCTAAAGATGAAGAACGCGCAAACAAACCCGTATCATCAAATAAAACAGTAGAATAAATTAGCAGCAGAATGGATGTGGTAGAAAACAACCTACCTAGGGTTTCTTCCCGAAAATCCTAGGAAGGAATTCGAAAATTTGTATTATATTTCCCGAACCCCGAAAAAAATTAGTCGGGAAATCGGAAAAATTGCTTTTTGAACTCTAGAGTGCTCAGAATGGACTTTAGACACCACTATTCACAAGGTATCGATTAGAAACTAAGTTGAATTAACATTACAACGGGTCTTGACATTAAATCAGAAGTGTGAATTAGCTAAAACAACAGGGTCCGGTTCCTGAAAGCTCAGTTAACTATAACCTAGTAGTTAAATACGGCCGTCCTTAGGCTGCGGTTACAGTGGAAGCGTTTTCGCCCGATCTATACTTCGCGCGTACTCGACCATATTCATAGATAAAAAAGGAAATAGATGCGAAACTGCCGTTATATTTTTTTAAACCAAATTAGCGCTGTAGTTGTTGGGTTATGGAACTAAAATTGGTAGGGGAGGAAAGGGTTGGGTTTTCGCGGGTATTTCAAATGCTTCAGTGGATATAGTTGTAAGCATAATTAAATGTTATTATTAAATGAAACAATTGATTTACTTTGTCTATTTTTATTATTAACGACAACAATATTAAAAATAGACAAAATAAATCATAACAATTGTATCATTTAATAATAACATTTAATTATGTTTACAATTAAGAACAAGCAGTTTGGAATTATACAGAAACAGAAAAACAATAACTAGCAGAAATAATTATTTATTAAGTAGACTAACATATAACATAATATTTACTAATACTTAATATTTATGGACACTTCCATGGACAAGCCATCCAATTTTGGATTTCCAATGTTCTTCATCCACGTTTTATACAATTCTGGAGCCACACGTGTCTTCGGGTTTGGAAAGCGATATCTTTTAGGTTCACTACTATCACACCCCAAAACAAAGCATTTAACACCCATTTTCCGAATAAAACAATGAAATTACAAAATTACAGAAGACGATTTTGACACTAATTACAGATTTTGACGCTGACAGAAGCCGTAACAAACAACATCCTGTCATGCGCGTAGCTATAGCGACTGGGGCGCTATTCGTGTTGGGTTATGGAACGTAATATGGTTTTCGTTTTGCCATTAGAGTTTCACCCCCCTAACCATATTCGATCAACTGTTTCAAGCATGTAGAAATAAACATGGATGGTTACAGTAGATGCGAATTAGTCGCACGAATAGCTGGTTATCACTAGATGTTCAAACGGGTTACTTTCCGAGTAGTGATTACGCTTGTACTGTAACCGCAACCTTTGTCAATTTTTGCAGAGATGTCAAACAATGCAAAGTCAATTACGCATTGTTAACTTCGCGTTTGACGTGAGTTTAACTAAGGCTGCCTTTGTCAAGGGTTGCATTAACCTTCGTCAGGACTTGTAGTCGAGTCAAACAGCTGAATTTAGTCGACTACATCTTCATGTGAATTTAACTATGCATTGATGTCAATATTTTTTGTCATTTAAAAAACTGGAAAATAATAAATTATTAATAATTTGTTTTCAACAGACTAATTCAAGTTCGATTAAAGCGATTCGGTGTCTGGTATCGTGAAGATTGCTTGACTTTTTTTGTTAATAATCATTGAACAAATAAAGCACTAAATTTAAAATGGCACCTAATACCACTCAACTGTTTTTAATATTTATACAGATTTCTTTGCGCGTGTACTATCTTTAACGCAAATGGACTTAAATTCGCAAGATACCCCTGAAAAATAAACGGAATTATTAACTTAACTATATCTTACCTTGCACAGACAAGAACAAATGTTCGAGAAGTGTTCAAATATTGTCTAACAATATTAATTTCTCGGTAGTAATCCAAGAGAAGAGGAAGAGTATGACCTGGACAAACAAGAGTATCAGTGTGTATGGCAAGAAGTTCTATCACACACCCTTCATCCAGCAACGTGTAACCATGGAGGTTGTCCATATGACCCAGGTACTGAAAAATACACACAATTGAGAACTGACACGCTCGGATACGCAGTCTGGTGGTCAAATATTGTACTAGGCGCTCTAGCACTGTTTGAACTTATTACATATGTTCTAGTGTTGAATTTTTGTTAGAATATTGATAGAAGTTGTGAAAAACTATAAAAGCAGAACAAATTGTAGTGTTTTTGGCTGCTATTCAAGACAGGACAAAGATAGGCATCTTAGTTTTTTTCTTTTCTTAAGAAAAATGGAGGGAAAGTTAATATTAACTCCAGATTGGGAAAAGATTTGGTTTTTGGACAGGAGGAAGGCATGGGAATATATTTTGAGTTAAAAAGTAACTGATACTATGCGAGTTTGTTCATTAAATTTGTCACAGAAAAACAAAACTGTACTAATATGCTTGCACTTGCAAGTTGCATTTTTAACTTTTAGCTGCTCCTGTCCAACTAAAACTAATTTTATTTCATGAGGCAATGAACATAATGCACTTGATTACAAACAGAATCCATATATTGTAAATTCAGATGACCAATACTCAGATGTACCACATAAAATTACGTGCCGGCATTTTATTTAGATAAATTCTAAAAAACAAAAAATAAATCTGACAGAAAATGACCGTATTTCAAAAAATACATATGAGAGGATGCTTTTAATATATTTTTTAGACTCCCCACCCTAAAATTGGACTATCTTAAAAGAAAATAAATGTATGAAATCACATAACATTTTGTCAAAACCAAAATAATTTTTCATGTTAACGATTTATAATATTAAACGATGTCCACAAACTATATATCAAACAAGTTTAAGTTCTAAATCATTGTTGATTTTCTCATTGTTTAAGTTGTTTTTAAGATAATAACTAACTTTTTATGGAAGTAAAAAAACCTTGTTCGTAATACTGAATTTTTTTCGAAGTAATATTTTCAACGTAATATCAAACAAATAACTTACTGAGTGCTCAGTTGGTAAATTTGTATCAAACTCACTGGTAGTCTGACATCCATCTGTAATTTAAAATTTTAGATTAAGGAATAAAAAGGAGTGTTTTTGTTATGATTTCTATTTAGGTTAGAAAAATATTTTTCATTAACGAAATATTACCTGCTCCATTATTAGCACTTAATTCACTCATTTTCTTTCTATTCAACAAATTAATTATATAATAATAAAAATCTTTCCGTATATTGCACAATATTTACATTCTCCAAATGCAAATTTTTGACAACTGTCAAAAACAGAAGGAAAAGTTGCGCATGCCTCGTAAGCAGTATTCATAATTAAAAACCTTTAAATTTGTTTCAAATTTAAAGAAATATAATAGTACCGCGTTTGTTTAATTAATATTTTATATGAAATTTTTGTAAAATTATTCTTCATAATATTTTATTTTGCTTTTATTCATAATATTTAAGAAGTATTTACATACTCTTTAATATTATTAACGTAATATTTCTAAAACCAATAAAAATAAAAACCAAGAATTCTGCCCTTAACATTACAACAATGTGTTAGAGAGAGATAGATGATATTTTTATAAAAGTGTGTCCTTGCGCACGTCCTGTTACTTTTTGTTACGTCACAGTGATAGACTGAAGCCTGCTCTTTTAATAAATTTAATACTAAATATTTTATATATTTTAGTTTTTGAGAAATTTGTGCTTAAATGAACACATGTTTTAAAAAATAGCTATAGCTCTTTTTGTGGTGCTCCAAAAAATCTTAAAAAATCAGTATAGATGGAAGATGGCTAGGGCTTTTCAAATATTTTCACAAAATTTATTTATCTTTTTTAGTTTTTGAGATATGGGGTCATTTACAAAAGAATTTACAGCGCTAAGAATGGTGTCCCCAAAAAATTGAAAAAAATCAGACTTTTAGATTAAAAGCCACCATTTTCAAAAATATTAAAAATTTTCTACTATCTTTTCTAGTTTTTGAAGATATGCATTTTAAAAATATACAAAGTGGGGCACTAGAAAAATGGCTGTAGTTCTTACACCCGAATCTCAAAATTTTGAAAAATTCAGCAGTGATAAACAAATGTTTTTTCCAAAAATTTATAACTAATTTTCTAAGAGATTTTTATAACCTCTTTCGATGTATTTTTAGAATATAAAAAAAATGTGTTGTAATTAATATTATTTTAGAAAAATTCTATTTTCAAAATGGTACCAAATATGTTTGCATCATTATATATATTGCAAATTGTACTCGGTTTTATTAAATGTATATTTGTATTTTACACTTTAAATATTAATAAAAATGTAGAAATAATATTGTGTTTTCTTCACAAAACCTACACCCATTAATATTTCAGAACAAGCTGGCAGTGTGGAAAGTGTGTTTCTAAAAAATGTGTTTTCTTCCATCAACCTACACCCCCCTTAATGTTTCAGGAAACTGAAAATATGGCTGAAATAAGATAAGTATATATGAGATATTTAGATAAAATATTTAAAACGTTTGTAGGGTCTATAAATCATAAAGTACCTACATATCGAAAACCAACCCCCTAACATGTAAGGGTTGCGAGATATAAAAAACACTTAATAACACCTAAAACGTTAAAATAGGTGGTTGATATTGGTGTATCAGGGGGTAGTAGAACATATAAAACATACCCTTATAAGTTTCATCGCCTAATTTCAACCCTTAACATTTCTTTTCCGATAAAGAAATTTTGTCCATCGACGGTATAGGGCCACAGTATAGGGATTGTTTTGAGGAATAGTGAATTTTGTTTATTTAATATCTCGAAAACTAGAAGGGTTGCAAGGTTGCCTTAGTGGTTGTAGAGTACTTATACTCTTCTGTACCTACCTACCGAAAACCATCCCTTTAACTCGTAAGGGTTGTGAGATATAAAAAGTGCTTAATAACTCCCCAACCTTAAGATCTAGGAAGATGAAAATTTAATAACTTCTACTAAGGGCCCTAATGAAGGGACCTGTCAAACCAGGACTCCCTAGCCCTTGTAGTTTCTGAGATATTAAATTAATAAAGTTCAGTGACGTCACATATTATAGCAAAAAAATTATATTATTTTATTAATATCTCGAAAACCAGAAGGGTTGTAGGGCTCCCATTGTGGCTGTAGGGTCCTAAGGTCTTATAGTAAGTGCCTACCAAAATCCAACCCCCTAACATGTAAGGGTTGCGAGATATAAAAAGCACTTTATTTCACGCGTCCCTTAAGGGATGGAGGGATGAAATTTTAATAGTATTTACCCAGAGCCCTTGTGAAGAGGCGTACCAAATCTGGACACCCTAGCCCTTGTAGTTTCCGAGATATAGCTTAAAAACTAATAAATACCTTCTTGAGATCCTGTTCTCCTGATACAAATCGAAAATATTTTGAAATGTGTACAAAAGCATGTTTTTAACAGACTAAAAATTCCAGCTACACGAAATGAAATAGGTGGTAGATATTGGTGTGTAAGGGGGTTGTAGAACGCTCTAAACATATCCTGATAAGTTTCATCCCCTAATTTCAACCCTTAAAATTTATTTTCCGATAAAGAAATTTTGTCCATCGACGGTATAGGGCCACAGTATAGGGTTTGTTTTGAGGAATAGTGAATTTTGTTTATTTAATATCTCGAAAACTAGAAGGGTTGCAAGGTTGCCTTAGTGGTTGTAGAGTACTTATACTCTTCTGTACCTACCTACCGAAAACCTTCCCTTTAACTCGTAAGGGTTGTGAGATATAAAAAGTGCTTAATAACTCCCCAACCTTAAGATCTAGGGGGATGAAATTTTAATAACATATACTAAGGGCCCTAATGAAGGGACCTGTCAAACCAGGACTCCCTAGCCCTTGTAGTTTCTGAGATATTAAATTAATAAAGTTCAGTGACGTCACATATTGTAGCAAAAAAATTATTTTATTTTATTAATATCTCGAAAACCAGAAGGGTTGTAGGGCTCCCATTGTGGCTGTAGGGTCCTAAGGTCTTATAGTAAGTGCCTACCAAAATCCAACCCCCTAACATGTAAGGGTTGCGAGATATAAAAAACACTTTATTACACGCGTCCCTTAAGAGATAGAGGGATGAAATTTTCATAGTATTTACCCAGAGCCCTTGTGAATAGGCGTACCAAATCTGGACACCCTAGCCCTTGTAGTTTCCGAGATATAGCTTAAAAACTAATAAATACCTTCTTGAGATCCTGTTCTCCTGATACAAATCGAAAATATTTTGAAATGTGTACAAAACCGTGTTTTTAACAGACTAAAAATTCCAGCTACACGAAATGAAATAGGTGGTAGATATTGGTGTGTAAGGGGGTTGTAGAACGCTCTAAACATATCCTGATAAGTTTCATCCCCTAATTTCAACCCTTAAAATTTATTTTCCGATAAAGAAATTTTGTCCATCGACGGTATAGGGCCACAGTATAGGGATTGTTTTGAGGAATAGTGAATTTTGTTTATTTAATATCTCGAAAACTAGAAGGGTTGCAAGGTTGCCTTAGTGGTTGTAGAGTACTTATACTCTTCTGTACCTACCTACCGAAAACCATCCCTTTAACTCGTAAGGGTTGTGAGATATAAAAAGTGCTTAATAACTCCCCAACCTTAAGATCTAGGGGGATGAAATTTTAATAACATATACTAAGGGCCCTAATGAAGGGACCTGTCAAACCAGGACTCCCTAGCCCTTGTAGTTTCTGAGATATTAAATTAATAAAGTTCAGTGACGTCACATATTATAGCAAAAAATTTATATTATTTTATTAATATCTCGAAAACCAGAAGGGTTGTAGGGCTCCCATTGTGGCTGTAGGGTCCTAAGGTCTTATAGTAAGTACCTACCAAAATCCAACCCCCTAACATGTAAGGGTTGCGAGATATAAAAAGCACTTTATTACACGCGTCCCTTAAGGGATAGAGGGATGAAATTTTAATAGTATTTACCCACGGCCCTTGTGAAGAGGCGTACCAAATCTGGACACCCTAGCCCTTGTAGTTTCCGAGATATAGCTTAAAAACTAATAAATACCTTCTTGAGATCCTGTTCTCCTGATACAAATCCAAAATATTTTGAAATGTGTACAAAACCGTGTTTTTAACAGACTAAAAATTCCAGCTACACGAAATGAAATAGGTGGTAGATATTGGTGTGTAAGGGGGTTGTACAACGCTCTAAACATATCCTTATAAGTTTCATCCCCTAATTTCAACCCTTAAAATTTATTTTCCGATAAAGAAATTTTGTCCATCGACGGTATAGGGCCACAGTATAGGGATTGTTTTGAGGAATAGTGAATTTTGTTTATTTAATATCTCGAAAACTAGAAGGGTTGCAAGGTTGCCTTAGTGGTTGTAGAGTACTTATACTCTTCTGTATCTACCTACCGAAAACCACCCCTTTAGCTCGTAGGGGTTGTGAGATATAAAAAGTGCTTAATAACTCCCCAACCTTAAGATCTAGGGGGATGAAATTTTAATAACATATACTAAGGGCCCTAATGAAGGGACCTGTCAAACCAGGACTCCCTAGCCCTTGTAGTTTCTGAGATATTAAATTAATAAAGTTCAGTGACGTCACATATTGTAGCAAAAAATTTATTTTATTTTATTAATATCTCGAAAACCAGAAGGGTTGTAGGGCTCCCATTGTGACTGTAGGGTCCTAAGGTCTTATAGTAAGTGCCTACCAAAATCCAACCCCCTAACATGTAAGGGTTGCGAGATATAAAAAGCACTTTATTACACGCGTCCCTTAAGGGATAGAGGGATGAAATTTTAATAGTATTTACCCAGAGCCCTTGTGAAGAGGCGTACCAAATCTGGACACCCTAGCCCTTGTAGTTTCCGAGATATAGCTTAAAAACTAATAAATACCTTCTTGAGATCCTGTTCTCCTGATACAAATCGAAAATATTTTGAAATGTGTACAAAACCGTGTTTTTAACAGACTAAAAATTCCAGCTACACGAAATGAAATAGGTGGTAGATATTGGTGTGTAAGGGGGTTGTAGAACGCTCTAAACATATCCTTATAAGTTTCATCCCCTAATTTCAACCCTTAAAATTTATTTTCCGATAAAGAAATTTTGTCCATCGACGGTATAGGGCCACAGTATAGGGGTTGTTTTGATGAATAGTGAATTTTGTTTATTTAATATATCGAAAACCAGAAGGGTTGCAAGGTTGCCTTAGTGGTTGTAGAGTACTTATACCCTTCTGTACCTACCTACCGAAAACCATCCCTTTAACTCGTAAGGGTTGTGAGATATAAAAAGTGCTTAATAACTCCCCAACCTTAAGATCTAGGGGGATGAAATTTTAATAACTTATACTAAGGGCCCTAATGAAGGGACCTGTCAAATCTGGACTCCCTAGCCCTTGTAGTTTCTGAGATATTAAATTAATAAAGTTCAGTGACGTCACATATTGTAGCAAAAAAATTATTTTATTTTATTAATATCTCGAAAACCAGAAGGGTTGTAGGGCTCCCATTGTGGCTGTAGGGTCCTAAGGTCTTATTGTAAGTGCCTACCAAAATCCAACCCCATAACATGTAAGGGTTGCGAGATATAAAAAACACTTTATTACACGCGTCCCTTAAGGAATAGAGGGATGAAATTTTAATAGTATTTACCCAGAGCCCTTGTGAAGAGGCGTACCAAATCTGGACACCCTAGCCCTTGTAGTTTCCGAGATATAGCTTAAAAACTAATAAATACCTTCTTGAGATCCTGTTCTCCTGATACAAATCGAAAATATTTTGAAATGTGTACAAAACCGTGTTTTTAACAGACTAAAAATTCCAGCTACACGAAATGAAATAGGTGGTAGATATTGGTATGTAAGGGGGTTGTAGAACGCTCTAAACATATCCTTATAAGTTTCATCCCCTAATTTCAACCCTTAAAATTTATTTTCCGATAAAGAAATTTTGTCCATCGACGGTATAGGGCCACAGTATAGGGATTGTTTTGAGGAATAGTGAATTTTGTTTATTTAATATCTCGAAAACTAGAAGGGTTGCAAGGTTGCCTTAGTGGTTGTAGAGTACTTATACCCTTCTGTACCTACCTACCGAAAACCATCCCTTTAACTCGTAAGGGTTGTGAGATATAAAAAGTGCTTAATAACTCCCCAACCTTAAGATCTAGGGGGATGAAATTTTAATAACATATACGAAGGGCCCTAATGAAGGGACCTGTCAAATCTGGACTCCCTAGCCCTTGTAGTTTCTGAGATATTAAATTAATAAAGTTCAGTGACGTCACATATTATAGCAAAAAATTTATATTATTTTATTAATATCTCGAAAACCAGAAGGGTTGTAGGGCTCCCATTGTGGCTGTAGGGTCCTAAGGTCTTATTGTAAGTGCCTACCAAAATCCAACCCTCTAACATGTAAGGGTTGCGAGATATAAAAAACACTTTATTACACGCGTCCCTTAAGGGATAGAGGGATGAAATTTTAATAGTATTTACCCAGAGCCCTTGTAAAGACGCGTACCAATTCTGGACACCCTAGCCCTTGTAGTTTCCGAGATATAGCTTAAAAACTAATAAATACCTTCTTGAGATCCTGTTCTCCTGATACAAATCGAAAATATTTTGAAATGTGTACAAAACCGTGTTTTTAACAGACTAAAAATTCCACCTACACGAAATGAAATAGGTGGTAGATATTGGTATGTAAGGGGGTTGTAGAACGCTCTAAACATATCCTTATAAGTTTCATCCCCTAATTTCAACCCTTAAAATTTATTTTCCGATAGAGAAATTTTGTCCATCGACGGTATAGGGCCACAGTATAGGGATTGTTTTGAGGAATAGTGAATTTTGTTTATTTAATATATCGAAAACCAGAAGGGTTGCAAGGTTGCCTTAGTGGTTGTAGAGTACTTATACCCTTCTGTACTTACCTACCGAAAACCATCCCTTTAACTCGTAAGGGTTGTGAGATATAAAAAGTGCTTAATAACTCCCCAACCTTAAGATCTAGGGGGATGAAAATTTAATAACTTCTGCTAAGAGCCTTAATGAAATGACCTGTCAAAGCAGGACTCCCTAGCCCTTGTAGTTTCTGAGATATTAAATTAATAAAGTTCAGTGACGTCACATATTGTAGCAAAAAATTTATTTTATTTTATTAATATCTCGAAAACCAGAAGGGTTGTAGGGCTCTCATTGTGGCTGTAGGGTCCTAAGGTCTAATAGTAAGTGCCTACCAAAATCCAACCCCCTAACATGTAAGGGTTGCGAGATATAAAAAACACTTTATTACACGCGTCCCTTAAGGGATACAGGGATGAAATTTTAATAGTATTTACCCACGGCCCTTGTGAATAGGCGTACCAAATCTGGACACCCTAGCCCTTGTAGTTTCCGAGATATAGCTTAAAAACTAATAAATACCTTCTTGAGATCCTGTTCTCCTGATACAAATCGAAAATATTTTGAAATGTGTACAAAACCGTGTTTTTAACAGACTAAAAATTCCAGCTACACAAAATGAAATAGGTGGTAGATATTGGTGTGTAAGGGGGTTGTAGAACGCTCTAAACATATCCTTATAAGTTTCATCCCCTAATTTCAACCCTTAAAATTTATTTTCCGATAAAGAAATTTTGTCCATCGACGGTATAGGGCCACAGTATAGGGGTTGTTTTGAGGAATAGTGAATTTTGTTTATTTAATATCTCGAAAACTAGAAGGGTTGCAAGGTTGCCTTAGTGGTTGTAGAGTACTTATACTCTTCTGTACCTACCTACCGAAAACCATCCCTTTAACTCGTAAGGGTTGTGAGATATAAAAAGTGCTTAATAACTCCCCAACCTTAAGATCTAGGGGGATGAAAATTTAATAACTTCTACTAAGAGCCTTAATGAAATGACCTGTCAAATCAGGACTCCCTAGCCCTTGTAGTTTCTGAGATATTAAATTAATAAAGTTCAGTGACGTCACATATTGTAGCAAAAAATTTATTTTATTTTATTAATATCTCGAAAACCAGAAGGGTTGTAGGGCTCCCATTGTGGCTGTAGGGTCCTAAGGTCTTATAGTAAGTGCCTACCAAAATCCAACCCCCTAACATGTAAGGGTTGCGAGATATAAAAAACACTTTATTACACGCGTCCCTTAAGGGATAGAGGGATGAAATTTTAATAGTATTTACCCAGAGCCCTTGTGAAGAGGCGTACCAAATCTGGACACCCTAGCCCTTGTAGTTTCCGAGATATAGCTTAAAAACTAATAAATACCTTCTTGAGATCCTGTTCTCCTGATACAAATCGAAAATATTTTGAAATGTGTACAAAACCGTGTTTTTAACAGACTAAAAATTCCAGCTACACGAAATGAAATAGGTGGTAGATATTGGTGTGTAAGGGGGTTGTAGAACGCTCTAAACATATCCTTATAAGTTTCATCCCCTAATTTCAACCCTTAAAATTTATTTTCCGATAAAGAAATTTTGTCCATCGACGGTATAGGGCCACAGTATAGGGGTTGTTTTGAGGAATAGTGAATTTTGTTTATTTAATATATCGAAAACCAGAAGGGTTGCAAGGTTGCCTTAGTGGTTGTAGAGTACTTATACCCTTCTGTACCTACCTACCGAAAACCATCCCTTTAACTCGTAAGGGTTGTGAGATATAAAAAGTGCTTAATAACTCCCCAACCTTAAGATCTAGGGGGATGAAAATTTAATAACTTATACTAAGGGCCCTAATGAAGGGACCTGTCAAATCTGGACTCCCTAGCCCTTGTAGTTTCTGAGATATTAAATTAATAAAGTTCAGTGACGTCACATATTGTAGCAAAAAATTTATTTTATTTTATTAATATCTCGAAAACCAGAAGGGTTGTAGGGCTCCCATTGTGGCTGTAGGGTCCTAAGGTCTTATAGTAAGTGCCTACCAAAATCCAACCCCCTAACATGTAAGGGTTGCGAGATATAAAAAACACTTTATTACACGCGTCCCTTAAGGGATGGAGGGATGAAATTTTAATAGTATTTACCCAGAGCCCTTGTGAAGAGGCGTACCAAATCTGGACACCCTAGCCCTTGTAGTTTCCGAGATATAGCTTAAAAACTAATAAATACCTTCTTGAGATCCTGTTCTCCTGATACAAATCGAAAATATTTTGAAATGTGTACAAAACCGTGTTTTTAACAGACTAAAAATTCCAGCTACACGAAATGAAATAGGTGGTAGATATTGGTGTGTAAGGGGGTTGTAGAACGCTCTAAACATATCCTTATAAGTTTCATCCCCTAATTTCAACCCTTAAAATTTATTTTCCGATAAAGAAATTTTGTCCATCGACGGTATAGGGCCACAGTATAGGGGTTGTTTTGAGGAATAGTGAATTTTGTTTATTTAATATATCGAAAACCAGAAGGGTTGCAAGGTTGCCTTAGTGGTTGTAGAGTAATTATACCCTTCTGTACCTACCTACCGAAAACCATCCCTTTAACTCGTAAGGGTTGTGAGATATAAAAAGTGCTTAATAACTCCCCAACCTTAAGATCTAGGAAGATGAAAATTTAATAACTTATACTAAGGGCCTTAATGAAGGGACCTGTCAAATCTGGACTCCCTAGCCCTTGTAGTTCCGGAGTTTGTAACCGTGTTTCTTGTTTGAAGAACTGCGAGTGGACATTACTGTATCTATGCAACCCGAAGTACAGCAGTGTTGAATTGGTGGTATCATAAAGAAACAACGAAACGTGGGTTCGATTCCCAATCTAATTAAATCCCTCTGTGCCACAGATTTTTATATATTTTATTTAAATATCTCATTCATACTTATCTTATTTCAGCCATTAACTTTAAGGTCCTGAAACATTAACGGGGCTGTAGGTTGTTGGAAAACACAATTTTTAGAAACACACTTTTAGAACTGCCAGGGTTTTCTGTAATATAAATGGCTGTAGGTATTGGGAAGAAAATACTATATTATTTCCATATTTTATTAATAATTAAAATGTAAAATACAAATACACATGTGATAAAATTGAGTACAAATTATATATAAACATATATAATGAAGCGAATATGTACAATTTTGAAAATAGAATTTTTAGAAATATTAATTTCAACACAGATTTAAAAAACACTGAAAGATATTATCTCATTGTTTTTAAAAAGAGCATATCTTAGTTTTTGTTATTTTTACAGCTGGAGTCCTTTTTACAAATAACCCTATATATCAAAAACTAAAAAAGATAAAATAAAATTGGAAAAACATTTGAAAATCCCTAACCTTTCTTTGTTACTACTAGTTTTTTCAGATTGTTTGGGGTACCAGAAAAAGAACCACAGCTCTTTTTGTAAACATGTGTTATAAATTTAATTCGTAAAAAACTAAAAAATATAAAAATTTTAATAATTAATTTTTGAAAAAGCAAAGATTCAATCTATCTCTCATAAATTTTTCAAATTTTTTGAGATACAGGTGCAAGAGCAGGATCCATTTTTCGACTGCCCCCATTTTGAATATTTTAAAAATTAATTTTTTCAAAAACTATAGAAGCTAATTAAAAACTCTTAAAGTTTTTGAAAAGGATAGCATTTAATCTGTAAAATTGAATTTTTTAAAATTTTTGGGGGTACTATTTTCAGAGCTGGAGACCCTTTTGCAAACAACCCCATATCTCAAAAACTAAGACAAATAAATATATTTTGTGAAAATATTTGAAAAGCCCTAACCATTTTCTATTGATACTGATTTTTTGGGGTACCACATAAAAAGCTATAGCTATTTGTTCATTTAAACGCAAATTTTTCAAAAACTAAAAAATATAAAAAATTTATTAAATTTATTAAAGGAACAGGCTTCATTCTATCAGTAATTTTAAAAAAAAATTTGGTGTGCGGATGCAAGAGCTATAGCTAGTTTTATAAAGAACCCCATTTCTCAAAAACTAACAAATATAAAAATTAACAAAATTAAATTTTGAAAATGAGATATTGGGCTATTAAAAATAATTCAAATACAGAGTCTTTCATTTGGATAGGAATTCGTGGGAAAATAAAAAATATTCTTCCATGTATTCCTATCCACATTCATCAAAGTGTTTCATTCTACAGGCATTCTTCTCCACAGTCAGCTCAGTTTCACTTATTTTCATTTGATTTTCTCAGATCATTTTTTCATCCATTCATTTTTCCACATTTATTCTGTTGGCTTTTTATTCATTCGTTCTTTTTCTCTATCATATTTTTTTTTGCAATCTATTTAGTGCCTCTCCACACCATCAAATATATTTTTATTTTTACATAAACAATAATTTTTACAAAATATAAATAAATACAATGCTTTATAATAATAAGGGAGATTATTTCAAATATTTCAACTCAAAATATTCACAAATATATTTATATATTTATTATTCTTTTTAATTATTATCTTTTACCAATTATTAATAGTAATTTTACAAAATATGTAAAATTTATTTATCCACTAATAATAATTTAAATTGAAATAATTTAATGTCAAAATTATTTTATTTTATTTTTATTTTTTCATAATGTTTAAATTTAATCTGTCAACTAATCATAACTTGAATTTATATTCCAAAAAATTTACTAATAAATTTACTCCTAATAATTTTATTTGTTTCAAAATATTTAAAATTAATTTGCCATCTAATAATAATTTGAATTTAGTTTTTAAAATATTTTAATTTAATATGGTAACTAATCCTTTTTGATTTTATTTTTTAAAAAATATACAATTTCAAAAACTGTATAGTTTAGTATTTTTTTATATCAAAATAATTTGGTTTTTTCAAAATATAATTTAATTTGTCAACTAATCATAACTTGAATTTATTTTTCAATAAATTAATTTACTGTCCAAATATTTTAATTAGTCAATTAATTATCAAGCCTGAATTAATTTTTCAAAAAATTTACCGATTATTTTACTGTCAAAATACTTTTACTTCACTTCTTACAATGTTTTAAGATTTTTTTCGTACAAATATTCAATTTATTTTATAATATTTATTATTTATTTATTTTTTTGATAATATTCCATGCAATATTTAAATTTGAAAAAATTTTACTTTAGAAAAATTTCCCAGGTAAGGTGTAAACATTTACCAGGTGGGCCCAAACCTGGTAAATGGGGCCCTTACTCCCTACACAGGAAATATATTCAACTACTATATCGTTCAATATTCAAATGTTGAATAAAAATATTAAATTATCAAATAATTAAATAAATAATAAACAAATAATAGGTACCCAACGCCTAAGTGACATTTCTGGTCCAATTATCTCTGTATAAACAATCAATTTAATTATGAAATGAGGGCTGAGTCGGCCCCTGAGCTGAGTGCACAGGAGTGTGGAATGTTAATTTTGTAGTGGTGTCCGGGGATTGAACCCGAGTCCCACGGTCCACAGACAACCGCAGTACCTCTAGTTCATTAAAGAAAATTTACAAAATCATTCAGAAAAGAAACATTGTAAGTCGTGAAATTATTTCAATTTTGTCAGTCCATCAGTTTATTGTCCATTTACTTCTAATATTAAAATTAAAAAAAAAAAAAAACTGGACAACATAAATCAGTTTCCAGACAAATCGGAAACATCCAAACAGTTTGTATCTTATAGTTTGGTTTCAGAATACTGTTAAATTTAAAAAAAAAAAAATGGTATAAATGATTAGTTTCCAAATTAACTATAAATTTGATAAAATGGTTATTATTATCTTCCAAAACTAATTATTAATTTAAAAAAAAGCGCAAATAGCCATAGTTGCTATATTCCAAACATTTTATTAATATAATTTTCTATTAAATTTCGATATGATTGATTAGTTTCCAAATTAATTTTAAATTAAAAAATAGATATCGTCTTCAAAATACATTTTTATTTAAAAAAAGGGCAAATAACTATTGTTGTTGTGCGCCAATTATTTTATTAAAATGAATTTTTAAAAAATGTCTATATGATTGATTAGTTTCTAAATTAATTTTAAATTAGAAAAAGGGATATAATCTTCAACTAATTTTTAATTAAAAAAGTGCAAATAGCCATAGTTGTTATGCGCCAAAAATGTTATCCAGCTAAATAGTTAAAAGATTTCGAAGAATGATTAGTTTCCAGATTAATTTTAAATTTAAAATGCGTTTTTTTTTTTCAGCGTTTGGACTACTATTAAATATCTAAATGGATTGGACTTTATCTATCGATTTGAAAACAAATCCAAATTGGACCGCATCGGTCACTTTCTGAATAAATCAAAAATATCCATATTAGATAAATCTTGTTTAAAAAAAATTGAAAATATTTTTAGTTAGAAATTAGAAATAATCTCCTTAAAATTAAAAGTTTCATTGTCTTAAATATATGTAAGTACCCCAGAATAAAAGTGTATTAACTCAAATTTTTCAAAAAATTACATTTATGTTGAATTAAGTCTTCTTTCAAACGCTATTTTATATTTTATTGATATTAGAAATATTGTATTAATAATATTAAATCCATGTATGGTACTAGGATTTGTTTTTCAATTTGCTTTTCTATAAAGTTTTTATGAGTTAATACACTTTTATTCTGGTGTACGTACATAAAATTCTCATCTCAGTGTAGAGGCATCTTTGCGTCTGCAAGTCTCGGAAGAACTGTGTACTCCGTACTTCATCGAACTGGACTTCTACTTCGGTCCATACTAGAACATCTCCCCCCTCCGTTGTCCTAGAGACTGCGGAAACAGTCTCTATGGTGCGCATTCAAATCC
This sequence comes from Liopterus haemorrhoidalis, assembly GCA_963971575.1. Taxonomy (NCBI): domain Eukaryota; kingdom Metazoa; phylum Arthropoda; class Insecta; order Coleoptera; family Dytiscidae; genus Liopterus; species Liopterus haemorrhoidalis. The sequence continues at coordinate 138,957 of OZ020626.1, forward strand.
CAACCATGGGTGAATTATTACTAATCCTTGTCATGTTTAAGGTTGCGTAATCTCTAAACGAGGAGTTTGTGGTCTCGGTACGAGAGGTAAGGTGGGGGATTGGTGGTATCGCAGAACCCAGAACACTCCAAGACCTAAAGAACCAGGGCTGGACAGGCTTGCCAGGTCACTCGCACAGGTAGTGTGAAGAACCGGGGAATGCTGCAACAAAGGAATGCTTCCGGCCCAACTGGAAGGGCTGATAGGTAGGTTATGAGGACGACCGTTTCCTCTGGTCATATAAAGAGGCTGGTGACTATGTTTCCAATCCTCCCCCCCGCCCAACGAGGGAGTTCCGCACATGGTTGAGGTAGGGTTCAAGCACTTCCGGCGCCAGACAGAAATAAAGCTTTCCACTGGCGGCGATAATGCCGGTTATTCGGGTTAATCCCATAAGGGCGCTCCTCCGAAGGGTTGATGGATAGCCAGAACCCAGGTACGTTAGTGAACCAGCTCTGAATGTGGGAGAGTACGAACTGACGCTTGGCATGTGAGTCCAAGTCCGGTCTCCAGACCAGGAGGCCCCGGGTCGCAACCCCAGACAGTCCCTCTACCGCACCAACTCCATCCGCGACCCAATACTCCACGAAAGAAAACGCAACCATGACATGACAAGAATAATTTTAATTTATCACCAAATTCCACCACGGAGATGGTTTTCACAGTCTCCACTTGGAGACAACAAACCCCTCCCCATTAAGGCGCTGAAATTTGCAGCGCTCAATTACTCCTGAAACAAATACCATACATTAAAAAAAAAAAAATTATTCATTAGGCAGTATTGGAATTTGAATTATGTGGGCTTCTCCTTGAATCAAGTTAAAATATAACTTTTCAAATTTACTTTATTTCAATTTCTTTAAAATAAATTTTTTCAAAAATTCTAAAACTTCAATATCTTTATAAAAATATAATCCAATCAAAATTCCGAGGGTAATTTTCAAGTTCAAATTAATGTGCATTAATTTGATTCTTTTTAAAGGTATTAATGAAAAGTTTGTCTGGCAAGAAAGTACAAAAACAAATAACCCAATATTAATATGTACTACAAACATGAAATAACATTAATTAAATACTTCAAATTAAACTTTCGATCCAACAATCTGATTTTATGAACAGGCCTGGTTTCTTTTAGTTCACATAACCGAGCGCCTACTGTAATTGGATGAATAATAATAATATTGAATTCAAAAAGCTTAAAACTTACTGAATATTTTTTCTTTTGTTTTGAAGATCGCATTTAGGTCCGGGCGTCCAATTACTTGGCGGAGAGCGACCCGTCACTTGCCGATTCTGCGTGCAATCGCCGGTAAAATCACCCTCACAAAAAAAAAAGAAACTGAAAAAAAAACAATGAAATTAAAAAAAAAAGAAACAAAAAAATACAAAATATGTTGCAATAATTTTCACCGATATATTATTTATCTTTAAAATTTCAAAGTTAAATTTAATAAATAAACACCTGCATTTATAAATTGAATATTTCTTTGTTACATTCACTAATGACCTTTAATTCTTATCAACATAATCCGATTAATGGCCTCCATTTTTGCGACGTAAAATATTAATAAAATATAACAGACTTATTATAAAAAATATAAATGCTATAAAAAATCAAAATTTTCAATATTAAGGCCCTAATATTTTGAAATAATTAAACACTCACCTATTTTTCTTTACATCCAGAGGCAAGCAACAAGTCAACAACTCAATTCATTCATTTTTCTCAAATTTCTCAATAATTATTCTTTAAATTGTATAAATTTTTATTTCAGTGCCCTTTTAAATTATTTATTTGTCATCTTCTTTTCAAATTTCACTTTATTTTCACTATTTTCCAATGTTTTTTTGGAAAAATATTTAACAACAAAATTGCACGTTCATCCATTAGCAGCCATATCAAAACTGATGCAACAAAAACTTCTGGACTTGCGCAAGGACACACTTTAAAAAGATATCATCTATTTCTCTCTAACACATTGTTATAACGTTAAGGGCAGAATTCTTGGTTTAATAATTCAAAAATTGTTAGGGATAGAGTCCTGAAGTTTGAATATTGGGATTTCTCGTTTGCTTTATTAAAAAAAGATCTCTAAAGCTATTTATACCTGAGAGCATTTTAAATAAGATTAAAAATTTTCGACATTTTTATGGGCAACTTAAAAACGGTTAGAGATAGGGATTTATGGTTTAAATTTTTATATTTCTAAAGTCTCGTAAAATAATGCGTTATAAAACATTAACATTGTTATAAAGCCCTTTTGACTAGGGAGCGTTTTAAAAATAAATATTGTCAAAAACCCATACCTTAAAAACTACATAAGAGACCTGCGATTGCAATTTTTGTAATCCCTGGGTCAGTAATGACTTGTACACTTATTTAAAAATAAAATGAAAAAAAAGGACATAATTAACCAAGACATTTCTAATACGGGCCCTTCTTAATTTTTAGCGGCAAGTGAGCCGTCGGTTTCCGCCAAAGATTTCTACCAGCGGCGGATTTCATAAAGTAGGTCGCCTTGATTTGATATTATATTTTTTTGAAAGTTTAATCTTTTCAGACGCAACTTAGGACGTGGAGAATTTTACTAACTACTAAATTAATAGCTCAAATATAACAGATATATAACTGTGGTTATTTAAAATAATTACATACGGAACATTAAACAAAGTTATAAATAATTTAAAACATCTTTTTTATTTGATACATCATTCAACAATTCCTCTTTCTCTCAATATTCCATTAATTTGTTTCGATATACTATTGTAATATTTCATTCTTATTAACAATTTCTTTGCTGCTTCTATGTCATTATTTTTAAATGAAACGGATAAATCTTGAATTATACTATTAATGATAGATCGATTTTTCTTGTTCAGAGCTAATAGTTGGTCCGGATTTTTGGCTTCTTCAACCTAAAAAATAAAAATCAATAATATAGGTGTTTCTTAACCTTTTCTCCATCGCGGTCTGGTGAAAAGTTTGTAAATTTTTTACTGGTAAAACTTTACATATTTACCTCTTCATTCATTTCCATAATTTCCATTAAGAAAGTCTGATTTCGACTAGAATTCTCATTTTCTGAAATACTTTCCCCCTTTAAGCCTAGAAGATGTTGTCCCCTTTGAATCGGCGACAGTAGATTTGAGTAAGCTCTATTTACAATTGAAGAATATTCTTCAGAAATCATCTTTTCATTTTCACTCCTGTGAAAAAAATATTTTTTATATAAAAATATTTAGATAATGGTAACTAGATTATTATATGAATGCACTACTTGATGCATACATGTAACAGTCACCTATCAGCAATCCGACTATACAACCTGATTTTGTAGCTACAAGCGTTACTCCTCAATATTGAGGAAAACGACTAGAAAGATGATAACAGAATAAAAATAAGTAAAATACAAATTATGCTCTACTGTAATAACTGTCTGTATTATCCTACATAAAGGACAGTTTTGTATTTTACGTTTGAAAATGACACTTCTTAAATTATAATTGATATTACTCAATTTATAACTCTTTAAGTAGAAGTCACATATTTTTTGGCGGTTCTTTGAAGTCGCCTTATTAGGTAACGGTTTTTAAGAATCTGTCTCTGACAAAATTATATTTATTTTCAGAGAAATGTATTTAAAAAATTAAAATAACGTAAGGTGTCATGTATTTATAAAAATGACATAAGAACTTAACAAAATTTTATTATCTGATTAAGGCCCGGTATTTCGAACCATAGATAAAGTTGACTATCTATGGGATAAATTGTTATCAAGGGCTTAACAACT